>JAGGCT020002137.1:0-25000 GCA_017654935.2 Phymorhynchus buccinoides
CGTCCACAATCGACAGAGGTCTATCCCAGAGGAGACAGGCACAAAAGATTGGAAAAGGACAGCCATGGGGATAGTCCTTGTCACTTTGGAAACCATTCTTTTGGAAAACGGTCATCTAGAGGAGAACAAGGCAGGCAAGATGTAGAAGATAACACTAACAGAGAAGAGGAAATACCACCACAGCAGATGGATGAAGACAAGGGAGAGGGGGATTCAAGGCGAAAACAGAGGTGGGAAAAGGCCAAAGGGGAGAAAGGTCAGAGACAAGAAACAATCCAGCATGGACCAGCAAGGTGTAAAACAACAAGCGAAACGCATGAGAGAACCAAGGAAACAACTGACATTATGAATGAAGCCATTCCTAGGAATGATCATCACCAAGAAGCTGGTTGTGAGGACACCAATGACAGGAAGGAAAGCGTTCCCGGAAATGAACATCAACAAGAAACTGACTATGAAGATACAAACGACGTCAGCGAAAACGTCCTTGGAAATGATCCACACCAAGAAACTCCACAGAGCACCACTCACAAAGGAGCCAGACCCAAGCACACTGAACGCAAACCATCACAGCCAGAAAGTCAACGCAGTAAAACAGAAAACACCCCTGCTGCTATAATAACCACCTTGTACGTAAGAGTTGATGACATTGTCAGAAATGGTGGTGAATTGGGCGACATGTTGAAGGCTGCGGGAAATAACGACAGATTGGAACCTGAGGCTGTGCAGTATGATGACCTCTTTACCTACTGCTCCCTCACATGTGAAAGCAAAAATGCAGCCAAGAGGCTACAAGAAAGCCTTTTCAAAAACGGAAGCCGCGCCAGCCCCAAAATTGACTGCAGTTTTGTTGATTATCAGGTAAAAGAAAAGCATACTGTTGAGAAGAACAAGAAACACGAAAAACCACATCAGTCTGTTTCAAGACAAACCCCAAAGAAGGAAGGGTTTTATAACCACCAAGGAAAAGATGAGCAAGCGCAAAAGAAAGAAGTTAAAAAAACCACCTCTGCTTCTATAATAACCACCTTGTACGTAAGAGTTGATGACATTGTCAAAAACGGTGGTGAATTGGGCGACATGTTGAAGGCTGCGGGAAATAACGACAGATTGGAACCTGAGGCTGTGCAGTATGATGACCACTTTACCTACTGCTCCCTCACATGTGAAAGCAAAAATGCAGCCAAGAGGCTACAAGACAGCCTTTTCAAAAACGGAAGCCGCACCAGCCCCAAAATTGACTGCAGTTTTGTTGATTATCAGGTAAAAGAAAAGCATACTGTTGAGAAGAACAAGAAACACGAAGAACCACATCAGTCTGTTTCAAGACAAACCCAAAACCCAAAAGAAGGAAAAGATGAGCAAGCGCAGAAGAAAGAAGTTGATGACGATCAGAGAAAAGAACAACCAACTGATGATGTAAACCGCGAAAGTGAACAAGGAAAGAATCAAGAGGTTAAAAAGGAAAGGCTGAAAAAGGAAGTTTTATCAGAAATAAACATCATGTCGGAAAGCGCTATGGTAAAACACCAAGAAACCATGGACGGCATTGAGAAGAAGATGAACACAAGCAAAAGCAAGCTGGGAGAGGTTGCCACCCGCAGAGACACCCTGGCAGAGATAGCTGCTCTGGAGAGTAAGATGGAGGAACTCCTTAATCAACAGAAGGAATTCTGCACGGCTATTGACGGGATCAGGACCCAGCTGGCCGTACTGCTGGACCGAGACGTTTACGAGAAAGACGTGATGCTTCTGCGTAAACAGCTGGGAGTGGAGTGCAGCCGCCTGGAGAGAGCCCTGCCCATGTATGCCCGGCGCCAGGAAGTGGTGCGCCTGATCCAGGAGCACCCAGTGTCCATTGTTCTGGCAGAGACGGGCTCAGGCAAGAGCACGCAGATCGTGCAGTATCTGCTGGAGGCAGGTGTGGCCCAACACGGCCAGATCGTCTGCACTCAGCCCCGTAAAGTGGCCGTCACCAGCTTGTCCAAGCGTGTGGCTGAGGAACTGGTCACCAACGAAGGAGACAGGGTGGGCTACAAAGCGGGCCAGAGAGTCAGAGCATCGCCGTCCACTCGGATCCTGTACATGACGGACCATGCGCTGCTGAACGAGTGTCTGGCGGACCCAGACCTGCGGGCCTTCTCCTGCGTGGTGGTGGACGAAGCCCACGAGAGGAATCTGTTCACTGACCTGCTGCTGACCATGATCAAAAGGTGCCTGCGCAGGAGACCCGACTTGAAAGTCATCATTACCTCCGCAACCATTGACCCCCAAGTGTTTGTCGACTTCTTTGGCTCCTGCCCCATCCTGCGAGTGAGTGGCAGAGCCTTCCCTGTCGATGTAGAGTGGGAAGACTCTGCCAGTGAAGAAAGCGAGTTTGAGAAATACGTTGATGCTGCCGTGAACAAAGTCATTGAGATCCACAGTAGAGAGGGTCCAGGGGATGTCCTTGTCTTCCTCACATCAGCGGCAGAAATCCAGAAATGCTGTGACCTGACTAAGCAGAGACTGAAAAATCGCACAGATTTCCAGTGCCTGCCCCTTCATGGCCAGCTACAGTCTGAGGACCAGCAGAAGGTGTTCGCTCCCTTGGAAAGAAACGTCCGCAAAATCGTCTATGCCACCAACTGCGCCGAAACCTCCATCACCATCAATGGCATCAAGTACGTTGTGGACACCGGGGTTGCCAAGGACATGGTTTACGACGCCAAGAAGCAGGTGAACTCGCTGCTGGTCACCACCATCAGTCAGAGCTCCGCAGAGCAGAGGAAAGGCCGGGCGGGCCGCACAGCCCCCGGCAAGTGCTACAGGCTGTACTCCAAGCGGAGCTACCAGAGCATGGACAAAGTCAGTCTGCCCGAGATCCTCAAGACCCACCTGGGCCACGCTCTGCTGAAGCTGGCGCAGCTGGGTGTCACCCCTGACATGTACGACTTCGTTCAGTCGCCCAGCCAGGACAGCATTGAGGCCGCCCTGAGGACCCTGCATCAGCTGGGAGCCCTGGATGAGGAGGACGCCATCACTGACACTGGCCGCTGGATCGCCAGGCTTCCCTTTGACCCAAAGCTGGGTCTGATGACGCTGTACGGCCGCCAGTGTGGCTTGCTGTACGATACTGTGGTTTTGGCTTCGGTCATGAACGCCGGTAGTGGCCTCTTTTACCGCGGCACATCGGATAAGGATCGCCAAAACCTGGACAAAATCAAGCTGAAATTCAGCCATCAGGGAGGTGATGCTCTTTCCTCTTTAGAGGTGTACAAGGCCTGGGAAGCCGAAGGGGAAAGGAAAAAGAATGCCTGGTGCATGGCTAACAGCATCAACGGCAAAGCCGTCAGAGGCGTCAGGGAGACTGTCCATGACATCCTGAAGATCCTCAGGAAAGAAGCCTGCGTTGAAGTGGACGAAAAGTTCTCTGATGCCCAGGATGCTGCGGACAAACTGCGCAAGATGGTTTTCCAGTGCAATGTCTCCAACCTCTGTCACTACCTGGGCAAGGAGAAAGCTGGCTACTTTGCTGCCCAAGCTAGGAGACAGGTGCACTTCCACCCCTCCTCCGCCATGTGTGCCTTGGCCGACTTCCCCCAGTGGGTCGTGTATGGCCAGCTGCTGAAAACGTCGCGGGACTTCATCACCGGCATCTCCCCGGTCGACGAGGCCTGGCTGCAAGACCTGTCTCCTCAGTTGTACGGATTTGATGTGGAGCATGTCAGGCAGAAGAAATTGGACGTTGCTTTCACGCAACCGGCGGGGCGCCACGCGTTCTTTGAGATGGTTGGACCTCGGTACACGATGCTGCGCCGCTACGAAGAAGAGCTTTCTGCGGAGAATTCTGATGAGGTCGTCATCGTCGAGGGCAACAGAGAAGCGGGTGAAGTGAAGGTTTTCTCCACAGGCTCGTCCAACGCTGTGGAATCTTTGAAGAACAAGCTTGCCACAGTTGTTGCTGAGGCTGTGACGGAGGTGCAGCAGGAAGTGAGGGAGGTGCCCATAGGAGCTGAGGACTCGGGGCTCAGAGTCCTCCTGGGAGCAGGTGGCCAGCTGACAGACATCCTCTTGCCTGAAGAGACCAGGAAAGTCTTAGTGACCAATGCCTCCGAGGACCTGACTCCGCAGCATGTCAGGGAAAAGTTTGAAGAATTTGGCGACGTCTGCTACATTCACCAGTTTCCCTCAGGAAGGAACTGGGGTTTCCTGGTGTACAGGACACCCGCTGAGGCAGCCCTGGCTGCGGAAATCACCAAAGATGATGACAACAATGTGGGTGAACTGGAGCGACGCCGTGCAGTGAAACACCAGGCTGAGTTCAAAGCCAGGCTGTCCTGGTGCCGACGGCCCTGCACTGGTGTGGGCTACGTGGACATTTCACCAGCCTACATGGCCCCGTTTCTACAGCTTGGTAGTGTTTGGGTGGAGAACCAGCTCATCACCATCAAAAGCAACAAGAAGAGGCCCGATGACAGCCTCTACTTGCAAGGTTTCCCAACAGAAGCCTCTGAGGAAGCAGTCAAGCATTCACTGCTACACGCCAAAGGATATGCCAGCAACCAGGATGATGGAATCATAAAGAAAATTGTTGTCGTGCGAAAAAAAGTAGACGCAACTGACCAGAAGGAATTGAAAAAACTACAGGAACGTCTAAAAGGAAACTTCCAGCGACGACTGACTGCGTCAACAGTTGAGGTCAGCTTGTGGCCGCCTAAAGAACAGAGTGCCAGGTTCACCGGAGAAGCCAGGTTCACTGACCCTATGGAAGGCTTTGAAGCCTGCAAGGAGCTGAAGGGAAGAGTCGAGATGGAACATGGCGTGCTGGACATTCAACCTGCCATATCTGCCACGCTGTTTGTGCCGCACCTGGTGTATAAGGCATGTCAGCAGGAGCTGAACACCCTGGCAGCTGACAACCTGCAGGACGTGAAGATGGAGGTGAGACAGAAGAAAGGCTCACAAAACTACGAGCTGTGCCTGAAAGCGGACGACATGGAAAGCCTGGTGCAGGCCCGCACCTTCATCAACGAGGTCATCCGAGGGGACGTCCTGGACTGCACCGCCTCCCCTGACCTGCAGCACCTCCTGACTCCTGCAGGGAGGAAGATGATCACAGCAGCAGAGGCGGAGACTTCGGCTTACGTGTGCTTCGACAACAGGACTCAGACCCTGGCCATCCACGGATCGACCAAAGCCTGCACTCTCAGTGAGTAACAACAGGGCGTTTTCTATCAGTTTCTTTCTTTTCTTCTCAGTCGGTTCCACACCTCCCCCATTGGGGATACCAGGTCTTTTGTACAAATAGTTCCCCCACCTTCTGGAAGTTCTGTGCTTGTAACCTCCTCTAATTCTGTCATTCTCTTTGACTCTGCCTTTTCCCTTTGCTTACTGTCATCTGCTGTCTTTCTATCTCACTGGTCCATTCTCCTGCCTTTTTTAAAATTATAAATTCTTACAAAGATTTCTTCAGCCGAAGTCGGACATACTGGGCCTAACTATTTCTTTGTTAGGCGCATAACGGCAGCATGACGCATCTACGCTCATATGACAGGAAACTGTCTGAGCGAACGAAAAAGAAGAGAGAGAGGTTCCGCACCTACCATTTTGAAGAATGATATTAATTGCGAAGTGTTATTCATTTTATGACTGTTATTATTGTATTCAGTTCCTTGGTGTTATGTAACTCAGCAGTCTTACGATGTTTTGTTTCATTTGGAGATGTTGTTATTCATTTGTTTAAATATAATATCCCTCTGATGTACGAGAAGAAGAAGAAAGAAGAAATATAATATCATATTTCAATTGCATAAGTACAGCTGTGCAACGGAAGGCTACCTTTAGTCTGAAAATCTGTCCACAAAATGTATTCATGGCAAATGATTGACAACGCTGTAGTGATTACGAGGGAACTATAAGACAGTTAAACTGTGTGTTTAAAAGGAAATGACTCAATGAGTATACAATATTTATGTGTGAAAAGTTTGTTTTAGAAACCTGAACAACACACCAGCAGCATCATATAAACTTGCTGTCTTTTCTTAAAATGTATCTTTCCACCTTATATTCATACAGAAATATTGCGCACTCAAAGAAGAAATGTGTTTTGTTAAGATAAAGATCAAGTCAAGTCAAATTGAGAAAACGTTATTAATTCAGAGAAACAGACATCAAAACCAGGCGCAGATACAGATAAATCACACTGACATAGTGGAAAGTCATCACAAACCATGCTAAAAACACTGCTGAACATAAAAAGTTTATTAACATGTTTTCATGTAGGTTAACTGGTGGAGGAGGTGGAGCTGAAGGGGAATGAATGAAGCGGCTGTGATTTTTTCCAGTGAAGATAGTGATCGGAATCAGTCCACCAATATAAAGGATACCATTTTCAATACTATGTTTGTGTTCAGGGAAGATGACATAGAAGTCTTTTTGTAATGCATGGTTAACTTATAAACTCAACGTGGAGCTGAAGGGGAATGAATGAAGTGGCTATGATTTTTTCCAGTGAAGCTAGAGCTGAACCAGTACCTGGGGCAGCTGGTGATCAGCATGGTGGAACTGAAGCGGAATGAATGAAGTGACTGTGATTTTTTCCAGTGAAGCTAGAGCTGAACCAGTACCTGGGGCGGCTGGTGAGCAGCACAGTGAATGAGGTGGAGCTGAGGGGAATGAATGAAGTGGCTGTGATTTTTTCCAGTGAAGCTAGAGCTGAACCAGTACATGGGGCGGCTGGTGAGCAGCACAGTGGAGGAGGTGGAGCTGAGGGGAATGAATGAAGTGGCTGTGATTTTTTCCAGTGAAGCTAGAGCTGAACCAGTACCTGGGGCGGCTGGTGAGCGGCACGGTGGAAGAGGTGGAGCTGAAGGGGAGCGGTCGTCCCCCAGGCCTGCTGAATAGACTGGTGCAGACGTACGGCGAAGACATGGACGGCCTGCGCACAGACACTGACCTGGTGGACATCACCATTCACTACAGATGGTCAGTGCTGCCCGATGGCGTGTCACTGAAATTCAGTCACTCCCTTCCTGTCTCTCCCTGTTTTTCTTCTCTGTCTATTACAGTCGACCCCCTCTTTTAAGACCTTCAAAAAATCGTGAAAAATCGGTCGTAAAAGAGGGGGGTCTTAAATCAGGGGTGACCAAAACAATGCACTCACTACACCGTATATGACGCACAGCACAAGCATATGTCTCCTCACTACTTTCACCCTTTGCTCAAGAGTGAGCGTCACACGTTTCCTTTTTTTTTTACCCACATCACTACACTGTGCTTTCTCCGCCATTCTTGAATGAAACATCCCGAGTAGCGCAGCTTGAATTAGCGCAGAGAAATCTCGCGAGATCGGACCCTCGCGAGATTGACATTGACTAACAACAGTGGTACCCCAGCTGTGCGTCGGCTCGAACTGAGGCCGAGAAGGATAGATATCATACGTTTTTGCGACTGATCATTGTCAGAATGTGTTGCATCGGTCGTAAAATCAACAAGATTTACGGTCGTAAAACGCGTTAGAGGGGGAGTCGTAAATGAGGAGGCAAGTTTTAAAGAAAAAAACGATCTGTCATTCATATTTCGGTCTTAAAAGAGAGGAGGTCGTAAATCAGAGGGCCGTTCGTGAGGGGGTCGACTGTATTGCTCTTGTGCCTTTTCCTCAAATGGCTTTTATCATTGGTTGACATTAGCCTGTAGTAGGGGCCAACAGTAACATGAGAGCTGTACAATAGATGATTTTCTACAGTAATGGAAAATCATAGGTACAGTTTATAGTCTCTTGTGGAAGACTGTGACTCTTGAATGAGGGGGGCCCTTGGCACCGGCTCTGGTGCTGCAGCCAGAGGGATGGGTTGGCCTTTGGGGACCTTCCTCAGCGCCAGCTGTGTCCTCAAATCCCTTTGGCCGAGAGAGTGGGGATGTACCCTGGGCAAGGCATCTCCACTATAAACAAATTCTCGCCCAGCCCGCCAGAATAGCATCTGCCCCTCTCTGCTATCTGGCAGTCATTGTCGGAAACGACTGACTAGCATACAATTATCGCTCTTAGTTTTAAGTAAAGAGGTTGTTACTACCAAACATATCATTTCACTGTACTATGCTAGCACACACAATGGCATATCTTATAAATATCCGTGTTGCTATATACAGACCTGTTTACCTTTACGATTTTGCCGTAACTTTTACGGGGAAAAAGTCTAATTACGGCTACGGAAACCCCCCCCGGGAAAATAAATTCCTAAATACCAAAAAACCCCACTACAGTTGCGTCGGTAAGCGAAGCTTTTGAAACGATGTGGTGAAAAGTCATTTCGCGCCATTTCTGTTTCTATTTCAAAATGGCGTCCAAGCGAGTGCATTCCGAAGCTTCTGTATCTTCTGGTCGAAAAAAATCAAAAGAAAAGACATCAAAAGTCTCTTAAATGGCACAGAAATTCCGGGAAAGTGACCTAAAAATTCCAGGAATATGTCTTCAGCACTAGGTGACAAGCATGTGTTCTGTGTCTACTGCTCGACAGACATTTAGTATTGCACACTCAGGTCAGTACGATATCGATGTTCATTGGTCACGCGCTTGATTACAGTGTTTTTTTTCAAAATTGCAGGGTTTTGTTTCAGAAATTACAACTTTGCAAAATAGGGGTAAACAGGTCTGCTGTATATACTATGTCTGTAGCCATGTTTAGCAGGTAAAAATGACTGAATTGTGCTTTGACATTTGTTCATGGAAAGTACTACTTTAAAGTAGTACCATTTATAACATGTCAAGCAAGATCTTTTTTGTTGTAAAATGTGTGTGTATGTACATGTGTTTTGCTGTTGTAAAGTTGTTTGGGTGGCTTTGTGTGTGGTGTGGTGTGTGTGTGCGTGTGCGTGTGTGGGTGTGTGTTGCTGTTGTAAAGTTGTTTGGGTGGCTTTGTGTGTGTGTGTGTGGTGTGGTGTGTGTGTGTGCGTGTGTGTGTGTGTGTGTGTGTGTGTGTGTGTGTGTGTGTTTGTTTGTTGCTGTTGTAAAGTTGTTTGGGTGGCTTTGTGTGTGTTGGTGTGGTGTGTGTGGGTGTGTGTGGGTGTGTGTGGGTGTGTGTTTGTTGCTGTTGTAAAGTTGTTTGGGTGGCTTTGTGTGTGTGTGAGTGTGTCAGTGTGTGTGTGTTGCTGTTGTAAAGTTGTTTGGGTGGCTTTGTGTGTGCGTGTGTGTCAGTGTGTGTGTTGCTGTTGTAAAGTTGTTTAGGTGGCTCTCTGTGTGTGTGTGTGTGTGTGTGTTGCTGTTGTAAAGTTGTTTAGGTGGCTCTGTGTGTGTGTGTGTGTGTTGCTGTTGTAAAGTTGTTTAGGTGGCTCTGTGTGTGTGTGTGTATGTGTGTGTAGCTGTTGTAAAGTTGTTTGGGTGGCTTTGTGTGTGTCAGTGTGTGAGTGTGTCAGTGTGTGTGTGTTGCTGTTGTAAAGTTGTTTGGGTGGCTTTGTGTGTGCGTCAGTGTGTGTGTTGCTGTTGTAAAGTTGTTTAGGTGGCTCTGTGTGTGTGTGTGTGTGTGTGTATGTGTGTGTAGCTGTTGTAAAGTTGTTTGGGTGGCTTTGTGTGTGTCAGTGTGTGAGTGTGTCAGTGTGTGTGTGTTGCTGTTGTAAAGTTGTTTGGGTGGCTTTGTGTGTGCGTGTGTGTCAGTGTGTGTGTTGCTGTTGTAAAGTTGTTTAGGTGGCTCTGTGTGTGTGTGTGTGTGTGTTGCTGTTGTAAAGTTGTTTAGGTGGCTCTGTGTGTGTGTGTGTGTGTGTGTGTATGTGTGTGTAGCTGTTGTAAAGTTGTTTAGGTGGCTGTGTGTGTGTGTGTGTGCATGTTGCTGTTGTAAAGTTGTTTGGGTGGCTGTGTGTGTGTCTGCTCATGCAGGCATGCATGCATGTGTGTATATGTGTGCGCATGTGTATGTGTGTGTGTGTGAAATTTTCGCACCTGCTTTTCTCACCGAATGTGTTCGCATATGCGCACCGTTATCATTCTTCAGGACACGCGCATAACGCACATGTTTCAGGCACAAGCTGAAGCTGACCGGTCCCCCAGAGAGCATAGCCAAGGCCAAGGCGCTGGTAGAAGAACACAGCCAAACATTGGCCAAAACTCATCACAAAATCGTTGATGATGATGACGACGGAAACGTCGACTGTGTGGCCTGCTTCTGCCCCGTGGAACTCAAAGAACTGTATCGCCTGGAGGCCTGTGCTCACCCCTACTGCCAGGACTGCTTCCAGCGCCAGGTACAAATTAGCACTTCTTCTTCTTCTTCGTCGTCGTCGTCGTCGTCGATTGTCCGCACAGTTTCCTGTCATATGAGCGCGGATGCATCAATGCTAGGAACGAACGAAAAATGGTGCTTTACGTCCTCTTGGTCTGGAACAGACACATATAGGACATTTGTAGATACAAAGATGGTGGGAACAATACTGGAGGCAATGCCAGGAGGCAGTGCAACACCAGTAAAGTCCCGATTTTTGAACAATACAGATAGCTGTAGCAGCAACCACGCCTCGGTTAAACCTCATCGGCTATGGTACCGCCACAATAGAATGATTGTTGCATCAATGCTGGGTCCTTTATGATGCGTCTAAGAAACATGGGTGCAACTTTTCCTGGTATACAAGGACTTCATGTTTTTGAATTTAACCACAAAAGGAAGTTCCTTTTTTAAAATTTGTTAAACAAGATCTTTGTGTGTGTATAATTGTATTTTTCAAACACTTTAAAATAAGTATTTGTATAATTTGTGGAAAAAGCAAACTAAAATACCTTCATAAATCAATTTTTGCTTCAGCTGCAGGGGGACATTACCCCTGGACCCCGGCCTTTCAGTTGTTTTTCTTTTTTTTCCATTGTTTTGTCCTAGGCTGGAGAAAATCTTTGTAAGTGTTTCTAGAGCTAATAGGCAGGAGAATGGACCAATAAGACCGAAAGATGACAGTATTGAGAAAACAGTGGGATCAGACAGTGTCACAGAGAGTGATAGATTAGAGGAAGCAGTGATGTCCCGAGGCCACCCGGTCATAGGACATTGACCTATTAACATTGAAAATGTCCTATCGTGTTCTCCCACACTCAGGACAAATGTCTGATGAAATTGTTAACACTGGCAAGCTTTGTCTTGTTGAGTCAGGACATACCGTAAAAACTGGACTCTAAGACTGGACTATAAGCCGCATCCTTTAAATTGACAAAATATTAGGTATGTATCTACACATAAGCCGCAGCAGTTTATAAGCCGCAGAGAAAATTAAAATGTGCACAAACCAACACAAATATAGAAATGTTCCTATCAGAACATGAGTATTTAATGTTTTCAGATACTTTAAACATGAGATTTGAATCTATTGATTACCAAAACCAGTTTTGAATCTCAAAGAAGCTCAAAATAAACTAAAGAATGTGGCCAGAAACAGGTTTAATCATACTGATAAATGTATAATGGGAAAAATCCACAGATAAGCCGCATCAGTCTATAAGCCGCATGGGCCAAAGTTGAGGAAAAAAGTAGCGGCTTATAGTCCGCATTTTACGGTATTCCTATTGATTTCTCTCGTCTCAGGACAGTTTGTCCTATCATTTTTCGATCCTCGGTACATCACTGAGGAAGTACTGTAACAAGTACAGAACTTTCAGAAGAACTGGGGGAGATATTTATGCAAAAGACACCCGCCAGGTATCCCCAGGGGGGGTGGGGGAGCCTTAGCACAGACTGTGATATCTTTGGTGGCATTATGCTGTGTTCTTAATTCCTTTCCATTGGGGAGGCTTCTTTCCCTTCCATTGGGGAGGCTTCCTTCCTGCTTCTCCTTACTCCTATTACTATAAGAAAGAGGAGATTATTAGTTCTTGGGCATGGTAGACCTCCGCGATTCGCGGAAAATCTGCGAAACAGTTTGAAACAAAATTATTAAAAAATGCATTGAAATGGCATGAAAAAGTGAAAATTTCACTCTCATTTATTGAATTTTATTGAATTTTCTTCGGCCCCCTGGACCCCCGGCCGTTTTCCTTGAAAACCACTTTGCCCCCACTACCATGCCTGTTAATAGACTGTTCTGCCTTATACAGTGGAGTCCGGGTAAAACGAATTTTAAGGGAACACAGACTCAGTTCGTTGTATCAGGATTTCGTTATACATGTACATGTACAATGTATGTTGAAAACAAAAACAGTTCAAACACTCACCAATGATAACCGAAAACATAAACTTGACCAGTTTGAATCGTCTGTCTTAATCACGGGATGTACAAGGCTTGAAGAAGTTCAGCAGTGTTGTCTGACGCTGATCTGTTTTGGCACACTTTTCAACAAGTTTGTCCATTAAGTGACAACACATCACACAAATTTAGTTTGTTATAGGCTTTCACGAACTTTTCGATCTTTATTTTGAGCGCGAATTGTAAAAGCGACCTTGAGAAACCGAATGATCTGTAGGAAACCTAGGCCTAGCAGACGACCCAGTGTGAATCTAATTGAGTTCACGCATGCGCAGTTCATATTTTCCAACTTCCTTCCTCTTGACAGCACGTTCTAGCTTGGAGTTTGAAGGCGTAGGTTTTTGCAGCGCATCGCACAGGCTGAGTTCGTTATAGGCTATTTTTCCAAGTAAATAAAATTATCCTGGGGCGTAGAACATGTGTTCGTAAAAAGCGGGTGTTCGTTATTTCCAAAGGATTTTTTGTTCGTTATACCCATGGCTTTGCAAGTGACAAATAGAAGGGCATTTGCCAGGAAATTGAAGTAAGTTCGTTAATCACGAAATTTCGTTAAAAGTGAGTTCGTTATAGTTGGACTCCACTGTATGAAGAACAGGAGCCCCTTTTAGCATAGCAAGTAGAATCCCTTTCCATTGGGGGAGACTGTCTTCCTCATTTTCTTTACCCCCATTTTGGGCAAAAGGCTTAAACCGCCAGCCATTTTACAGCCAAAAAATACCATTAAACTTAACTGAGAATAGAAAAAAAAATCTGCAATATTAGGAATTCCTCTGTGACATATTTAACATTAGGCCTATCCTTACCTCCTAAAATAAAGAAAATAGAGTCTTTGGATATCAGGCCCTGGTTTGATGCCTTTTAGTGACATGGCTGTTAAACCATTGTGGTGCATACATGTGACATTGGTGGTGAAAGGGTTAAAACGGAAGCCTGCAGTGTCAAATTGCTATGCTATAACTGTAAGAAAGAGAGAATACTTTTTGGTGTGCTTCTAGTTCTGCCTTACAATACGTAGGAAAAAGAGCCTCTTGTAGCATAGTAAGTAGAATCCCCTTCCATTGGGGAAGATTATGTCTTCCTCAGAAGCCTATAGTTGCCAGAAATTGCTATGCTATTACTGTAAGAAAGAGAGGAGACTTTTTGTGTGTGCCTCTACTTCTGCCTTACAATAGAAACAAGCCTTAATTTTTTCCTGTCTGTATACTACTTACGATGGCTTGGAGTCAAAACGGACTATTTTTAGATAGTCCATTGACATATTATTTAACTTATTTGGAAAACTAATAACTTGTAAAAAAAAAAAAGACTGCAGAAATATAAAAAAGCATAATCCCCATTTTATATTATGTGCAGTCTTTTTTAATACAAGTTCTTAGTTTTTGCAATAACATCAATAATAAGTCAATGGACTATCTAAAGATAGTCCGTTTTGACTCTAAAGTGTCTTGGAGAATGCTGATGCGCTTTCCTCTTTACATTGCTGCCCCACAGGTGGCGCTAGCCGTCAAGGAACACCAGCTGCCCGTGCTGTGCTGTGGGGACGGCTGCAAGGCCCCCCTGTCTCTGAGGGACTTCACCTCCCTGGTCCGCCAGAAGCGCCTCACGCTCCCGGACCTGGCCTCCTCCGCACTCTCCGCCTACGTTCTGGCCAACCGCGACAAAGTCATCTTCTGCCCCACGCCCAACTGCCCCGGGGTGTGTCGGCGCACCGCCGAGGAGCACACCCGCACCTTCCGCTGCGGGGAGTGCGGGGCGGGGGTGTGCACGGGGTGTGGGGGCCAGGTCCACCAGGGCGTGTCCTGCGGCATGGCGCGCAGCGCGCGGCGGGCCAAGACCGGGGTGGAGAGCTGGGTGGAGGGGGACAGGATGACGCGCAGGGCGTGCCCCGGCTGCGCCAGCCCCATCGAGAAGATCGGGGGCTGCAACCGCATGACGTGCGACGCCTGCCGGACCATCTTCTGCTGGCCGTGCGGTAGGAAGTTTTCCAGCAGCGAGGAGTGCTACAGGCACCTGAACGAGGAGCACAACGGCGTGTTCAACATTGACGATCTGCTGTACTGATTGTGCGTGTGGTGATCGAGTTTGGTAACGTTTGACGTTGACGATTTGCTGTACTGATTGTACGTGTGGTGATCGAGTTTTGTAGCGTTTGGCATTGATGATTTGTTGCACTGATTCCCCCACCCCCCACCCACCCCTGTGGGGATACCGGGGTGGGTCTTCTGTACAAATAGTTCCCCCACCTTCTGGAAGTTCTGTGCTTGTAGCTTCCTCTAATGTTTCTCTCTTTGACTCTGCCCTTTTCCTTGCTTTGTGTCATCTGTCTTTCTGACTTTTTGGCTCATTCTCCTGCCTTTTTTCAAAAATAATCTTCCAGATAGTTTTCTCCTTTGAGCTCCTCCGAAATCAGAATGTGTCGGCTGAATGCAGCGAGGAGACCAGTGAAAACTGGAAAACGGACACATACGTACCCATTGTGGCCTTATGGCCTGGGAATGCAGAAGAAGAAAGAAGATCTAAGCTGTATTGATTGTGGTGAGTGGGGCAATTGACTTGTAGACTTTTTTGTTTGACATTGAGGATTTGCTGTACTGATTGTGGTGATAAAGTTTGGTAGAGGGGCGATTGACTTGTAGCCTTGTTTGTTTGACATTGAGGATTTGCTATGCTGATTGTGGTGATAGTTTTGTAAAAGGGCAATTGACTTGTGGTCTTTTTGGTTTGACATTGACGATTTGCTGTACTGATTATGGTGATAAAGTTTTGTAAAAGGGCAATTGATTTGTAGTCTTTTTTGTTTGACATTGACGATTGGCTATACTGATTGTGGTGATCGACTTTGGTAATGTTTGACATTGACGATTGGCTGTACTGATTGTGGTGATCCAGTTTGGTAGAGGGGCATTTGACTTGTATCCTATTTTGTTTTACATTGAGGATTTTCTTTATTCAAAATATTACTGATTGTGGTGATCAAATTTGGTAGAGGGGCAATAGACATTTTTTCTTTGGCATTGAGCATTTGCTGTACTGATTGGTGGGGTGACTGACTTGTAGCCCTTTTTCTTTGACATTGAGGATTTGCTGTACTGATTGGTGTGATTGAGTTTGGCAGTGGGGTGATTAATTGTACCCTTTTTCTTTGACATTCAGGATTTGCTTTGCCGATTTTGTAGAGGGGCAATTGATTTGTAGCCTTTTTTCTTTGACATTGAGGATTTGTTGTACGATCGTGCTGATTGCGGATTTGCCTTGCTGATTGTGGTGATCTAGTTTTGTAGTGGGGCGATT
The DNA here is from genome assembly GCA_017654935.2 of Phymorhynchus buccinoides. NCBI lineage: Eukaryota > Metazoa > Mollusca > Gastropoda > Neogastropoda > Raphitomidae > Phymorhynchus > Phymorhynchus buccinoides. The sequence continues at coordinate 15,487 of JAGGCT020002137.1, forward strand.
GACTTGTAGTCCTTTTTGTTTGACATTGAGGATTTGCTATACTGATTCTGTGTGTGTGTGTGTGTGTGCTCACACACCACAGCTGTTCCACCCCATACACAATCAAGCTATTTAGTTAAAAGACTGAATTTAGAAATCTTAGATAAAAACTGCACCAAGCTTTTGCTTGTAAAAATATTCGGGCTGTATGTTCTTCATTGTATTTTTAATATATTTCTTCCATCAGATTTATGGTAAAAACTTATTTTGTTGAGCAGTATCATACAACATATTTAGTAGAAAATGTTCTTGAATAATACACAAACATAAATAAAATTGCCCATGAGTGAACATCTAGCAATATCCACTGAATATAAGTAATTTAGTCACATACTACAACATATTCGTGATTGTAATTTATGAAAAGCAACTTATGGTAAACTAAAGTTGGCTTGAAACAACTTATGAAAATATAGATAAACTAAATGTTCCTCCCGAAACAGCTGTGGCACGCTTAGTCCTTGAGACAGTGTGTGCTTATGGGGGAAGGAGGTATGCCCCGATGGATGCAGGTGCTAGTTTTGTCAATGTCATTGTGGCCTAGCTTGTTCCATTTGCTTTTACATTAATTATTTTGTGTGCAATATCATGCCATGTATTTTATGGTCCTGATGTTTAGATGAGTGTGTGAGTGTGTGTATGGAGAGGAGGGGAGGGGAAGAGGGTGTGTGTGTGTGTGAGGTAGTGTGTGTGGAGGGGGTGCGCTTGCCTTTGTGTGTTTTTTTCCTCTCAGAGTTTTTCCCCCCTTAATCCTTTATTACTTTAAATGTTTTTTCTTTCTCAAGTGTGTCTGACTAGGGGTTTTTTCTCGGAGAACTTCCGTTTTCCCCCTCACCCCTCGGTGCCAGGGTGGGGCAACCCACTTTGGGGTCAGACATGGGTTTGATGCGCTAGGCGGCGAACCCACCCCTATATCCCCCCCCCCCCCCTCATTGGGTTTTTACATTTTATTTTGCATACAGTATTTGTTTTGTACAATAATTTTTACCTTGGGTTGTTCTCAATGAGTTATTTTTATGCTTGTTTAATTTCAGACATCATTTTTATGCAAATTCTGATATTATTTTCCCTTTACAAACAATCTAATTTATTTACTTTGTTTACCTTTACCCAAGTTGGTGTGTGTGTGTGTGTGTCTGTTTGTTCAGAGATTTCAGTTTGTGCCATCTTTTTTTTTTTGCTTTTCAATACATTGGATTGTTTTCATTATTTCTATGCCTTGTGTATGTGTGTGTGTCTCTCAGTCTCTGTGTGTGTATGTGTGTGTACTGAATAGCATTACTGTATGATAAAAAAAATACTGTTTGCTGTGATGTTATCATTATGATATTCTTTATTATTACTATTTCCTTGTGAAGAATTATTGTTGTTATGGGAAATTAATTTGTGTTACTCTTTTTTTTTTTTTTTGGCTAAAGGAGAACTATTACATACTTTGTTTACTTATTTGTGTGGGGGGGGGGGGGGGGGGGGGGTAGGTGGGAGTGTGTGTGACAAACCTAATTGTTCTATGTGAATAACATGTGCTTTTATGCATGTTTTTTATGTCTTAGTTTATTATATAATGTCTTGTTTGTTTTAGATTCAAGTGCACACTAAAAAAGATTTTCCTCATTTGAAGACAATAAAGAAATTTGGATTTTGAATTTGATTGTGGTGATTGAGTTTTGTAAAGAGGCAATTGACTTGTATAGTTGTAGCCTTTTTTGTTTGATATTGAATATTTGTCGTACGATCGTGCTGATTGCAGTAATTGAGTTTTGTATAGGGGCGATTGACTTGTAGCCTTGTTTGTTTGACATTGAGGATTTGCTGTACTCATGGCGATTTGAGTTTTGTAAAAGGGCAATTGACTCGTAGCCTCGTTTGTTTGACATTGAGGATTTGCTGTACTGATTGTGGTGATCGACTTTGGTAATGTTTGACATTGACGATTTGCTGTACGTATTGTGGTGATCCAGTTTGGTAGAGGGGCATTGACTTGTATCCTATTTTGCTGTAAATTGAGGATTTTCTTTATTAAAAATATTGCTGACTGTGGTGATCAGATTTTGTAGAGGGGCAATAGGCTTGTTTTGTCTGGCATTCAGGATTTGCTGTACTGATTGGTGTGATTGAGTTTGGCAGTGGGGTGATTGACTTGTACTCTTTTTCTTTGACATTCAGGATTTGCTTTGCTGATTTTTGTAGAGGGGCAGTTGACTTGTAGCCTTTTTTCTTTGACATTGAGGATTCGTCGTACGATCGTGCTGATTGCGGATTTGCCTTACTGATGGTGGTGATCGAGTTTTGTATAGGGGCAATTGACCTGTAGCCTTTTTTGTTTGACATTGAGGATTTACTGTACTAATTGTGGTGATCGAGTTTGGTAGAGGGGCGATTGACTCGTAGCCTTGTTTGTTTGACATTGAGGATTTGCTGTACTGATTGTGGCGATTTGAGTTTTGTAAAAGGGCAATTGACTTGTAGCCTTGTTTGTTTGACATTGAGGATTTGCTGTACTGATTGAGTTTGGCAGTGGGGTGACTGACTTGTAGCCTTTTTCTTTGACATTCAGGATTTGCTTTACCGATTTTGTAAAGGGGCAATTGACTTGTAGCCTTTTTTATTTGACATTGAGGATTCGTTGTACGATTGTGATGATTGCGGATTTGACTTACTGATTGTGGTGATCGAGATTGGTAGAGGGGCGATTGACTCATAGCCTTGTTTGTTTGACATTGGGGATTTGCTATGCTGATTGTGGTGATCGAGATTGGTAGAGGGGCGATTGACTGGTAGCCTTGTTTGTTTGACATTGACGATTTGCTTTACTGAATGTGGTGATCGAGTTTTGTAAAAGGGCAATCGTCTTGCAGCTTTTTTTGCTTGACATTGAGAATTTGCTGTACTGGTTGTAGGAGTTTTGTATAGGGGTGATAAAAAATGGGAAGTTCATGGAGTTGTGCTTGTATTTTTTTCACATTCTTGGTTGTCCGTTGCATCTCAACCAACAAGAGGGAAGTATAACTATTTTTTCGAGTCTGCACAGAAACAGTCACGTAAGCTATACAAAAAGACAAACAAGTGGCAGTGAATGTTTTTGCATTTGGTGGGAGTGTAGAGTGATGTCTTGGGCGCATGTATTTGCCCATGGTGCTTGAAGGGTTAATATTCAAGATTTGCTATACTGATTGCTGTGATCAAGTTTTTTTAAATTTTTATTGAACTTTTTTTTTCTTCACATTATTTCACAAGGAAAGAAAGCAAATAAGAGGCAAAAAGCAGATACATTCGTAAAGAAGACAAACAAACAGACCAAGACGACAAACACATTTACACACAACTATATATGCTGTGGAAGTTATTACAAAATGTTAGCACAAAATCTTGAGATAACAGTTTATCTAATCACTATGATTTAGTTTTTGTAGTGGAGTGATTGACTGGACTATAGGCTTTCGTGTTTCTCTCTCTCTATATATATATAGGAAAATTGTTTAAAACTTTTTTGTCCCTATGTCTTTGAAACGAACATTAAAACCAAAACCAGTTATATTAACTTGGTATTTTGATCTATGTTCTAAAAAACATAGAGTGCTAGCTTAGTTTCTCCTTATTAGGGAGGCAATGGCAGAACCCAGCCGAGGGCTGCTGTTTCAACTCAGGGAGTCTCATCAGCTTGGCACTGGATGGGGTCTTAGTCTACCAAGGTGGAACTACTAGTACTCTCCCCTCAACAAGAAGATTGTTCCACAAATGGAATGTCCCTTCCTGTGTATTGGTAAAAGGCTAAAAAAACACCAACCAGCACTCAAGTAAATTAGAAATGATATAAAATCTTACGTAAATGTGAACATAAGAATGTTCCAAAATTAAAAATATGAAAATATATATATATATATATATATCTTCCTTTGTTATTTTTTTGAAAACTTAAATGCTCGCGTTAACTGGTAATTGTCAGTAAGATACTCATTGAAAACCAAAATACTGGAAAACAAAATTGGACCTGTCAGTCCCAGGGACTGATAATGTTTTCGCTGGGACCGATAAATTGTTTTAACACCGGCTTTGGTATAGTGGGTTGCACTGTTTTTTCTGTTTCCCTGGGACTGGTTTCGACACCGCTTGTTGGGGAGAACTTTGTTGCTGATGGGACTGGTTTTCAAAATTCCTACTGCCATCACTGAACTTAGAGCAGGCTATATATTGTCGCTGTCCGACGCTAACCGTGTATCTACAAAATTTGACAAAAATAGGTTTTTTCACTGAAACCCCTTCCAGTGACCTCACACAGGTCTTCTATAAATATTGAGTGTCTGCAACCAAGGAAAATGTTACTTTGAGTCGTACATGGCGAAAGCCGATACGCGACGTTAAACTGAACTTCCATCCAAGGAAAATGCTCAAATTTGTCACATGATACCGCGGAAATAATCGTGTATGTGACTGGTTGTCGCTGGTTTTGACGCGATAAGCGTGTAACTGTCACCGCTAAGCGTGTAACTGCGGGCAGCTGCGACACAGCTGTCGTATCTCCCATCGTGACAACATGATGCATTAACCGTGTAACTGAATTATCACAAAACGTTTGGGTGTTAATGCAACTTTTATTGTGTCACATGTTTAGTCATCGGTAAAGAAGAAGGGTCAAGCGTATATCAAATGGGAATTGACATTGTAGCAGATGACAACATGTTTTTTTTATGCTCCTGTAAAATCACCGATTGTGTAGGTACACGGTTAGCGTCGGACAGCGACGATATATACTTGTAATTTATTCAAACAGTTTTGGATTTGTCCTTTTTTAACTTACGGTTGTTGGATTTTGGTGTTAGCACGTTGGTTGTGTTTTTTTTGCTTGTTGGTTTGTTGGCTCTGTTTATTTTACCATTTTGTTGTGACACTTGATTATGCACAAAGAGTTCAGATGTTGCTTAATTGTATCAGTACATTATTGTTATAATTATATAATTACTGTTGACAGTGCTGGGGCATATTATGCGACAGGTGGGATGTGTTTATGCATGCTGGTTAAGAAATGTCAGTAGGAATTGTTCGGAAATAACTAAGGGGAGTAATGTCATGGTGTGTGGGAGTGATCTTGCCTAATTCGATCGGTCAAACAGGGGAAGCTACTCTACCATCAGGTAGATCCCCAGCTCTCGCCTCGTGTGCTTGAGTATACTTACATCACTTAGAACACCGTGCATCATTCTAAATTTGATGTCATTTATATTTTTACGTCACATTTTGCAAGTTCTATCGGTCTGCGGATACTGGCGCCGGCCGCACCTCATTTTTCTAAAAAAAAAAGTTTGCAAGTTGCTGACTCGTATCCTGCGGTTTCAAGCTTTGCCGCCATTGTTGCTATGGTTTTGACTGAGTAAGTCGAGGTAATTAACTTTAATTTTCACGAAGTGCTCTCCCCTAGTTTTTTTTCCCGAAAATCGTCTATTGGACTGCTGGGTCTAATAGCCCTTTGAAAAGGTTTGGGGATTTAAGTCTTAACGGCTACGCTTGTCTGTGTGTGTGACCCAGTTCTTTTCTAGACATTGCTAATATCCCCACCCCACTTGTTCCCAGCAGCCAAACCCCCCCCCCCCCCCCTGTTCACCCCCCGTTGATCCACTCACACATCTTTGCCCATACGTCAGTCCTCTTTTTTTTTCTATAAGCACAGTGACTTTGTGTGTGTGTGAACACATCACTGGAAAATATTAAGTATATGTCACACGTGTTTTGTTTTCTTAGTGTCTGTATGCATTGGGGTTGGATAGCATGGTTACATTTAAGTGATGGTGTTTGCATGAAGAATTTTCAAATATCTAAACAGCGTTTTGCTAAAAGGTGGACCCTGACGGATGAGTTTTTGCAAGAAACACATCAAGATCACCATGAAAACACCCTTTACAGAGATCGCAACACTCACTTTGCTCTGGTTTCCTACAAATCAAACTGTGAAATTGGCGATTCCTCCTTGGCGGAGGTGCTGGAAGTCAAATTCTTTCAGTGAAAGAGAAGGCGTGTGCCGTCTCTTTTGTAAAATCGGCCTGGGTTTAGACCAAATTGTTTGCCTTTTTTTTTTTCGCAATACAAGCCGTTTTATTTATTTTTGTTTAATTTTATACAGTTTATCTAAATGAGTTTCACTCACAACAAAGGAAATAGCTTCAATTTTTTTTTTTACTGCACTACAAAAAAATAAAAAGCTTCAACCACAATGGGATTGGCTTCCACCCACCCCATCCAAAATGGCTTCTCTCTCTGGCATCTCCACCAAGGAGGAATCGCCGTTTTGACGGTTTGATTTCTAGGAAACCAGAGAAAAGTGAGTGTTCCGATCCTTGAAAAGGCTGTCGTTCTGGTGATCTGGACATGTTTCTTGCAAAAACACATCCGTCAGGGTCCACCTTTAAAACGTTTTTCTTAATGCGAATGAAATCAAAACGTCGGAATCCTCAAGTGCTATTGCAAAATTTAATGTAGAATTCAGTATTATGAATAAACATTCCAGTTTTCTTTCGCTTCACTTTGATTTTTCATTTGTACAGAATATTAGCGTCTCGTTGAAGTAACACATTTTTGGAATGGGAACATGTTCATTATGGGTGTGTAATGTCTGTTCTTTTTTTTCTTTTTTCTTTTTTGCTGTCATCTTCTGGGCCATACAGTGGCGTTGCTCCCACGCCGCTCATCTCGAATCCCAATTCGCAGCCACACCCCAGCTTGTTAAGATTGCAGAATCCAAGACCAGCAGTTCAAGGGGAGCGAATGTATGTTAGGCCGTCAGGAGGCAACCAACCAAGGAGACACTGCACTGCTGCTGAGTCACTTCAGTGGAGTTCAATGGAGCCTGTTCAGGACACCACCTACTATAAGCCTCCAACTGACGACACTATTCTCTTAGTCGCAGAGCCAGCGTGAGTGAGGTCCTCCTCTGAGGGCGCCACCACGACCGTCCACCGACAGTTCCCCAGAACACACTGATCCCCATGACTTTGACCCGAACGCACCAAGGCATAGACTGGATTGGAAACCGAAACTGAGGTCACCATGAGAGCAAGGCATGCAAAGCCACAGAATTTGAAAACGAACGAACGAAAAATGAGGTTTTACGTCCTCTCGGCCTGGGATGGCACATTTGTTTTGTTAGAGATAATAGTCAGGACTGGACAAGTACAGACAGTACAACACAAAACAGGAACAACATAGAAACAAGAACGGCGGACATTCTCTATTACAAGCTGTAAGATTTAAAATCTTTTTTAGTTGAAATGATCTTGACAGAATTTGAGACATAATGTCTGTCCTTTATATTACTGAGGTTACACCTTGTGATGGTGATTTATGTTCGTGATCCAGGTGATTTTCCTCAAATTAATCAGTATTTTACGGAGTAAAGATAACAGCTGTGTTTACAAGCAACTCTTGCAAGAATGTCTCTAGAAATAAAAAATTATTGATCAATCTTTTTGCATGCTTTCCAAGTTGCCATTTTCATTCATAACCAGGTATTAGAATTGTCAGAGGATCTGCAAATTTCAGAGGATTAGGAATTTCTGACAGAGGATTGGCTTCTCTTGTCAGAGGATTTGCCTTTTCGTTCAGTGTTATCTTTTCTGTTACATAGCATTTTAAAGTAATTTCTGACTATATTAAGCCTTTTTGGTGATGTTGGAAACTCATTTCAGTGTTGTCTCTCCACTGCCTAGAGCCCTGATGGCCCTTTTACTGCGGTTTTCAGAGGACTGGACTTCAGACTATTCTGATGGCTGATAACCATCATTAACTCATTCAAGTCGTTCCGGCCATGTATGTCCGGAATTAATAGATAGCTGTCAATTTGAAGTAGATCTATGTGAAGTATGCACACCACACCTTGGTCACTTCTAAACTCGCTTCGTTCCCTTAGATCACAATTTTGCCTCTGACTTTGCTTTTGCAGTGGTTTATTGTGGGGAAACCAATCGGTGTAGAGTTTTTCTATATTGAGTCTATATAAAAAAATAGTCTGATCTACCACTTCCCTATGTCTAAACCTGAAATAAAACCCCGTAATCTTCTTTCATTTATCTCCTTTTGTTTATGTATGGTTTGTTTGTGTGTATGGCTGGAGTGATTTGTGAGGTTTTTTGAATGACTCAAAATCGTTGCAATGCGAATGAGTTAAGTGTTACTGTGTATGTCGTGAAACTTGTGTGGCTCAGTATCAGAGATGAGATTCTCAGAGAACCCAAAAGGAGTCCGGGGTCCAGCACAGGCCATCGATGGGGTCCAGGAGCAGAGCCCCTGGTGGGGGTCAGGGAGGCAGAGCCCCTGATGGGGGTCAGGGAGGCAAAGCCCCTGATGGGGGTCAGGGAGGCAGAGCCCCTGATGGGGGTCAGGGAGGCAGAGCCCCTGATGGGGGTCAGGGAGGCAAAGCCCCTGATGGGGGTCAGGGAGGCAAAGCCCCTGATGGGGGTCAGGGAGGCAGAGCCCCTGATGGGGGTCAGGGAGGCAGAGCCCCTGATGGGGGTCAGGGAGGAGCCACGAGGCAGAGCCCCTGATGGGGGTCAGGGAGGCAAAGCCCCTGATGGGGGTCAGGGAGGCAAAGCCCCTGATGGGGGTCAGGGAGGCAGAGCCCCTGATGGGGGTCAGGGAGGCAGAGCCCCTGATGGGGGTCAGGGAGGCAAAGCCCCTGATGGGGGTCAGGGAGGCAGAGCCCCTGATGGGGGTCAGGGAGGCCAAGCCCCTGATGGGGGTCAGGGAGGCAAAGCCCCTGATGGGGGTCAGGGAGGCAAAGCCCCTGATGGGGGTCAGGGAGGCAAACCCCTGGGGGCCATCAAAAAGGAGGCAAAGCCCCTGATGGGGGTCAGGGAGGCAAAGCCCCTGATGGGGGTCAGGGAGGCTGAGCCCCTGATGGGGGTCAGGGAGGCAGAGCCCCTGATGGGGGTCAGGGAGGCAGCCCCTGATGGGGGTCAAGGCAAAGCCCCTGATGGGGGTCACAGGCAAAGCCCCCTGAAGCTGAAGAATTTTGCGTTGAACCTGTAATAGCTCAGCTCAGAGACAGCAAAATTTTCCTTGATCCTAAGAATTTTTTGTACGATCAAGGCAACAAAACATACAGGCACGATGAACCAATCGAGGCTATCAAATTTGTACAGTTTTGCTTGCTCCATACACCCCCAACGCTCATTTCCGAATCTCAGAAATGACCACTGGGGCCATCAGCCACACCCTAGCTGCTCATACTTTAGCAGACAAGGGTGTACATGCCTACCTCCCTGTGACACATTTGTGCGTAGCTGTGTGCAACGCACATGTAGAATCCTAACTCACAGCCACACCCTAGCTGCTATACTTTAGCAGACGGTATTCAACGTGATCACATAATGCACACAGAGAGAGAGAGATAGTTTCTATGATAACCATTTCATATTGAATTTTTCACGATATGAGTGGTACTGTGTAGGATTATTTCTTCTGCTACTATTACAAGGCTAAGGCCGTG
>JAGGCT020002138.1:0-25000 GCA_017654935.2 Phymorhynchus buccinoides
TATACGTCGGTGGCAAGTACTGAAGCGCTATAGAGGACGTATATATACGTCGGTGGCAGGTACTGAAGCGCTATAGAGGACATATATATACATCGGTGGCAGGTACTGAAGCGCTATAGAGGACGTATATATACGTTGGTGGCAGGTACTTAAGCGCTATAGAGGACGTATATATACGTTGGTGGCAAGTACTGAAGCGCTATAGAGGACGTATATATACGTCGGTGGCAAGTACTGAAGCGCTATAGAGGACGTATATATACGTCGGTGGCAGGTACTGAAGCGCTATAGAGGACATATATATATATATATATATATGTGTCGTCGGCAGCGAAGAGGTTAAATTAAAGATGATTGCGTTTTTAAAATGTTTGTGTATTATAAGTTTGCTTATAGAATCCTGTGTACATACACTGTCAGGTGCTTTGGAGAGCTTTTTGTCTGTGTGTGTGTTTTGTTTTGCTTTTTTAAATCCGTCTCGGAAGACATCATGTAGTTTGCACTAAATTTCAGCATTCAATATTATGATGCACATATTGTTTTTTCTGTGTAAACTGTGTGGCCCCCCCCCCCTCCCCTTTTTTTTGCCTTTATCAATACTCTTGTTTTGGGTGGGTGTATGTGTGAAGATTGCTTTCGTGAGTTGTACAAAGTCTTCACCATACTCTTTTTATTTCTTTTTCAATTACCGGGGTCATTTTGTTATTATTGTTAAGTTGACACTCAAAATGTAAAAGTATTTTGGTGTATTCATGTATGGTGTATGTGACCAGTTGTATGTTGCAGTATGAAAGTAACTCCCTGTCCCTGTAAAAAAAAAAAAAAAAAAGGGGTGGGGGGGCGGGATCCAAACATCCAACTGCAGTCATACGACTATACTACTGTGACGATGTAATCTGTGAAGCATGATTCTGATGAAATACTACTGACTAAATGAATGTAATTTCGTTACTAGTTTCGTTCATTATATTCATGTAGGAGGCAATGCACAAACCTGATGAAATATCCGATTAAAAAAAAAACATATTTCATCAGATTCGTGTATGGGGATCTACAAATAGAGTGAATGAATGGAGTAGGATTTCATCAGAATCATTTACTACTATAGTCGGTAGTATTTCATCAAGATTTATGCCTCACAAATCGCCCGTGCGCAAACCATATAGACGTAAGTCAAAAACGGTCAACTTCGATGCGCTGGACTTAATGTTGATCAAGACAAGCTGCATCATCTAACGAAGCTGTAAAACAACAATCAGAATCATTTACTGTAGTCGGTAGTATTTCATCAGATTTATGCCTCATAAATCGCCCATAGGCAAACCATATAGACGAAAGTCAAAAATGGTCAACTTCGATGCGTTGGACTTACACCAGTTGACCAAGATGAGCTGCATCATCTAACAAAGCTGTAAAACAACAATCAGAATCATTTACTGTAGTTGGTAGTATTTCATCAGATTTATGCCTCACAAATCTTGCGAAGCTGTAAAACAAAGAAGATAAAACATTGTCGGTGAGGCTAAATGAAAAAAATCTGACGTAATTTGACCCGAAATATTGAGTTTTCCATTCCTCAAGTGAAGTGACGCCTTTCGATTTGCGTCCCTATGTTTTCCGCACGGTGAAGTATGGCAGTTGGATAGTTGTACGACTACGGTTGGACTTATCCCACGCACGCGTGTGTGCTTGTGTTTAACATATTTTTGATGTTCATTTGTTTCCATTGATGGTTTATTTATTTATTAATAACTTATTTATTATTGTAAGCGCTTAGGGCTTATTTAAGATTAAAGACCCCCCCACGTCACATGTCACATTCCCTCTTATGCTTGGAAGATTTCTTAAGATTTCTTACCAGCTATAAGAGGGAAAACATGTGAAAACTATGATTTTGACACATGAGCGCTAGAAATGCCCATTATTATTATTATTATTATTATGGATCGGCCCCTTAAGGGGAAGGAGGGGTGGGGGGTATTTACAGGGCCAAACTTGAACATGATGATACGACTAGCCAGTCAACTCTTTGGCAAAAGAAACCAAAGTCTTGAGAGTCTGTTAATAACTTATTTATTATTGTAAGCGCTTACGGCATATTTAAGATTACGCGCTAGAAATGCCCATTATTATTATTATTATTATTATTATTATTATTATTATGGATCGGCCCCTTAAGGGGAAGGAGAGGGGGGGTGGGGGATATTTACAGGGCCAAACTTGAACATGACGATACGACTAGCCAGTCAACTCTTTGGCCAAAGAAACCAAAGTCTTGAGAGTCTGTTGATAACTTATTTATTATTGTAAGCGCTTAGGGCTTATTTAAGATTATGCGCTAAAAATGCCCATTATTATTATTATTATTATTATGGATCGGCCCCTTAAGGGGAAGGAGGGGGGGGGGGGGGTATTTACAGAGCCAAACTTGAACATGACGATGCTTCTAGCCAGTCAACTCTGGCCAAAGAAAACCAAAGTCTTGAGAGTCTGTTATGATATCTTGGCTGAGGTGTCGCTTACAGCAGGTCTCAGAAAGTTTGATACAGTGGATCCTCCCTTATAAGACCTCCCATTATAAGACTCCCTCCCACATCAGACCTACTTCTCTGAGACATTGCCCTTCTTTGTAAGTATTAAAATTATCTCCCTTATAAGACCCCTCCCTTACAAGACCTCCCATTATAAGACTCCCTCCCGCATAAGACCTACTTCTCTGAGGCGTTGCCCTTCTTTGTAAGTATTAAAATTATCTCCCTTATAAGACCCCTCCCTTACAAGACCTCCCATTATAAGACTCCCTCCCGCATAAGACCTACTTGTCTGAGACATTGCCCTTCTGTGTAAGTATTCAAATTACCTCCCTTATAAGACCTCATTTGGGATGATTTTTGAAGGTCTTATAAGGGACGTTCCACTGTATTGGGGTTTAATTCAACCCTGATGATTTAGGCATCATGTTCTAATTGTGTGTGTGTGTGTAGTGGTCTCTATGATAAGAAAACAATAGAAATACAAATGTGTGTGTGTGTGTGAACGCATTCATAATTTATTTTTCTGATTATACGAACAGGCCTCAGTTGACATATGTGACCCAGCACCACGAAAGCGACATTAAGTGTCAAACCGAACATTCTGAGATAATTATACATTCGAAGACTTTAGGCAATTCTCTTTCTAGTGATACAACAACCATTTTTGTATTTTTTTCCCGTTTCAGAGTTATAAGCATTTAAAGTTAGTAAGGTGAGCATCGGCCATTTTGAGAAAACGCTGTCTTAAGTCTAGCCTAGCTGAAGAAAATGTATTGACCTACTCATAGTTGAACACTTATAAGACCATTTAGAGGCCACTTTAAAGATGTTAGAGAACACAAAAATACCCATTACATAACTCAAAATTGACCCCCAAAATGAGATTATTGACTTTGCAAGCCTGTTGTGAGAAACTAGCCCAGCAACTTAATGTCCCTTTCGTGGTGTTGGGTCACATATATACAATTTTTTGTACGTCTTGCACAAAATTATGCACAGTTGTTTTCTCTCCCTTTCAGGTGTTTATTTTATGTTTTTGTCTGTATTTGCTCGTTTTAAATTGATTTAAAGGAGATGTGCGTTAGCAAACTTCCAGCATAAATATGTAGTTTTTCCATTGACAGTGTTCATGATTATATAAACTGTTAAACAGCATCAAGTGTGTGCATTTGAATTATCTGTATCAAGTCTTGTAAATCATCATCATCACCATCGTGCAAAAAAATGTTTTCTTTTAAGTCCGTATATTCATTGCTGAATGATCGAGTGAGGGTCATGCATTTTCTAAACCCTGATTAAAAATAATTGTTTTTGTTTTGTTTTTTACAGTTGTTTATTTTTCTTGCATACTGTTGTTTTGTCTCACTTTGCATCGGGTTGTTTGAATTTGTTAAACCTTTCACCGGAAGGGGATGGGAAGTTGGTGGAGGGTGTTCTAAGAAAACAACCAGGCAACAGGATCGAGTTTCTCTTGATAATGGTCGCCGCGCGAATAACTGCTACGCCAAAAGGGGTCTAAGAAACAAGTAAATGTTTGCTAAGGTCAGATAACTCTATAACCTTTGCTGCCAGCCGTTCTTCAGCGAACATTTTCCATTAAGCTTACCTGGGTAGAGAAAAGAATGTATTTGTAATATTGGGAATTCCTCTGTGACATATTTAAAGTAAGGCCTAGCCTTACCTCCCAAAATTAAGAGAATAGGGTCTTTGGATAAGAGGCCCTGATTTGATGCCTTTTAGTGACATAGGTGTTAAACCATTGTGGTGCAAAAATGCGACATTGGCGGTGAAAGGGTTAAGCTTACTCTTCACTTTAGGGAGAGAGAAAAGGGTTGCTATCATAAGGGAGATAAATCATACCTCTGTCAGTTTGTACAAAGTTTTCGATTTCATCCACATCTATTTGTGTACAGAAAATTAAATTTGCACTATATTATGCCATCTAACATGATGGAAAATTAAGAAAGAGCACTCAAAAACACTTGCATTCTGACTATTGTGACATCTTGGTCGTGGGAAATCTTCCCGCTGGTAACATCATTATCTCATACTGGCTTAAAAAAAAGATGACACTTTTTGTATTTTTTATACCCCCCCCCCCCCCCCCCCCCCCCCCCCCCCCATTAAAAAATGCAGAATCATTTGATTCCATATAAATAAGGAAATGGAACAGAAAAGTTGAAAACTTATATATTGATATGTAGCAAAGCAAAGACTCTAAAAGGGTAAGATGGACTACTTAAGAGTTACGGCGAGCCGGGCTGATAGAGTTATCGTTAGTGGGGTAGTTATCCAAAGTATAATTGACTCATGAAAAGATAACTCTCTCAGGTTTGAAAAAAAGAGTTAATGTAACCTAAATGTGTCACGTTTAAAAGGGACATAACCAGTGTTTCTGTCCTCACTACTCATATAGGGAAAAGGGACCGGATGTTAGTCTTTCTTTTCAGTGTCTTTGAGCAAAGCGCGTTGGCTGAACAACCAAAACAAAATTAATGAAAATAGCGATTCTACATTTCACATTCACCCACCGTCATTGCTTTGAATAGGGCATTTGCCACGTGAGGGTGACCTTGAATTTCACCGAGTTGAATTTAGAGAGTTGAATTAGAAAGGTTAGCGTAACTCGGGCAGAACGAGTGCGGGCAAATTAGTAGTCTAGTATAGAGAGCGAACACTCGTGGCAAATGCCCTATTGGTGAAATGCATTTTAAATTTATTCTTTGCCCATGGGTGTGGGATGAGGGTTGCGCTTAGCTGTATCTGGGGAATTGTAGTCAAGCGATTGTCATTGTCATTGTCCTGTCTACTGCTGGCCTCGTGACTTAATTACGACACTCAATGACGTGCATGGGTGAAAGTAGTTCAGGCGTGCTCCTTCTTCTTCTTCTTCTTTGTTCGCTCAGACAGTTTCCTGTCACATGAGCGTAGATGCGTCATGCTGCCGTTATGCGCCTAAGATATAGTTAGGCTCAGCACGTCCGACTTCAGCTGAAGAAATCTTTGTGATAGAAAAAAGGCAGGAGAATGGACCAGTAAGATAGAATGATAGCAGATGACAGTAAGCTAAAGCAAAGGGAAAAGGCAGAGTCAAAGAGAGTGACAGATTAGAGGAAGCTACAAGCACAGAACTTCCAGAAGGTGGGGGAACTATTTGTACGAAAGACCCCCCAGGGGTGGGGGGGGGGGCGTGCTCATGAAAATCAGGAGTCTTCAGGATTGGCCATCTTGAATGTAGGCGTCAGAATTGTCAGAGGATCTGCAAATTTCAGAGGATTAAGAATACAAACAAGAATACAAAGAATACATTGCCTTGGAGAAGGTATTTTTTAAGAAGAAATTTTGTTTTTGTTTTTTGTTTTTTTTACTTCGCTTCTTTTCCCGTCTTCACCTGTTTGTGTTAATGTGTGATGTGTTTTTTAGTTCAGTTATAAGGATTAAGAATTCTGGCAGAGAATTGGCTTCTACTGTCAGAGAGAGGTTTTTGCCCTTTTATTGGCTGTTCTCTTTTCTGTTAAATAGCATTTTTTTTACAATGATTTCTTACTGCCGTCTTGTTGGTGGTCAGTGTTGTCCCTCTACAATCTGGGGCCCTGATAGCCCTTCTACCGCGGTTTTCGGAGCCTGACCTTGTTCTGATGCCTGACCTTGTTCATCCAGGATCCACAGTCTTATCAAATCAAACGTTTTTTTCAAACGTTTTTTGCCAAAATTGATTTAACGATATATACTTATCTGTATCGTTAAATATTCGGGATTTTACTGGTGTTGCACTGCCTCTGGGCATTGCCTCCATGATCGTTCCCACCATCTTTATATCTAATAATGTCCTATATGCGTCTGTTCCAGACAAGATTTTCACAAAATTGATGGCAGATTAAAACAAGATGATATATTATGCATGGATGCTCCTGCTTTCAGGATGTCCTGGAATGCAGGATTTTTTTTTTTATTGCCTGGAGCCGGATTATGAGAATTTGAGAAGCAACGAATGTCATATTTATAAACGTTTTGTCGGTTTCTCGCATGTGTAGAATATAAAAGAAATGAATACAGATAAATATTTACATGCCTTTACTAGGAACATTATTTTTTGGGGGGGATTGTTTAAGTCGAGTTGTTAACTGGGCTGCCCCTGGTCAGTCGATCATGTGGCGGTACCATAGCCGATGAGGTTTAACCGAGGCGTGGTTACCGCTACACCTATCTACATTGTTAAAAACTCGGTACTTTACTGGTGTTGCACTGCCTCCGGATATTGCAGCCAGTATTGTTCCCACCATCTTTGTATTTACAAATGTCCCATATGTGTCTATGACCGAGAGGACGTAAAACATCATTTTCACCTGGGCGGCCCCTGGGCCCCTGCCTCGCAGGATTTTTCAAATTTCCCAGGAGCACCCATGGACATGCAATTCTAACACTGTCCCCAGCCATCCTGTATACACAGACACGCACATAGGAAATTATTGTTAACTCACTCGGGACTGGACGAATTATTTCCCCTTGTTCTGTGGGGACTGGGCATTTGACTAGGTTCGTAAAATAATCACCCCAAAACCAAGTTATGAAGAGTTAGGCATCAATATTTTTTAGAAAAGATTAGCAACACCATGCACTAAGCGATCGTAAAATATCAGATTCCTTACCTTCGTCGTTTGTCTCCTATTGACGAAAACAGCTAACACATAGAAAGAAGGAAAATTTCACATTCCGATCTTTGACCCCCCTCTACAACCAAAGCTGAATGTAAGCTATGCAATGATTGGTTGATTTCAAGAGAGGCAAGGTCAAAAGCAAACTGAAAATAGGTTATGACTTCGCACCGGAAAGCTGGTTACATGCCAGAAATCAAAACCTCTTGAAAACTCTTATGATCCGGGCCATTGGTCCTAAACGGTTGTGCGAGCCATGAGCCGAATCCGGCTCATTCGTCCCGAGTGAGTTAATGCGGTCACTTCAGGATTTGAAATAATTCAGAGAACGTTGAAACGTGTCACTTCAGGATCGAGAGGATGTTTTACTTTCACCCATGCATGTGACGGGATGTTTGCATCATTTTTTTTTTTAACTGTTTGGCCAAAATTCTGTGTATGTGAAATATAACTATGGGCGACATTTATTTTGTAGAAGCATGGCATAACCAATCCACTTTCTGTTAACCCCTTGACTGACGTGTAACAACAACATACAGTATTTATACGGCGCTGAATCTTGATATAAATCAAATCAAAGCGCACACACACGTTAGCATTCATAACGCATTCAAACAAAAATGCAATACAAAGCGAGCACACACGTTTGACATAAATGGTATACAGCAGAAAGAGACCTAAAGGCAAGAGAGATGACGTCATCAGATGAAGAGGAATAACTGATATGCTGGCTTTTGCTATAACAGTCAAGAGAGTTATACCCCCAGACCATTTTGCCAGATCGGCTCTACCCGTTGTCTTTTTCAAGGCATGATTTGTCCAATGATTTTTTTCTTTAATTTTATCTGGCAGTCAAGGGGTTAATATTACGTGTATTTGGTTTGTGTCATGTGCTCTTTAAGTTTGTGCGTTCCTTAGCCATTCCAAATGAACGCCCGTTTTTCTCTACAGTACGCTGTGCTCGAGTGTAAAGAGCATGGCCCCAATGTTTAATTTATCCCACTGCGTTGAGGCAGAATATCACAAACTAATCACACATAAGGCCGCGTACACAGTAGACACGGAAATCAATCCCACGCGCAATCCGTAAATAAGTAAAAGAAAGAGAAAAAAACAAAAAGCGCACGTGTCCGTATTTCCCCTAATCTGTATATCGTCGGTGAAATTTAAAAAACTCGTATCTCGATTTTTTATTTTTTTTTAGTTAGATACATAGTCAGCATTCTAATTTGTCCCGCCACCTTCCACCAAAAGCTTTTATCTCTAACGACTTTCTATCTGGGGTAAATGTGGTTGTGAAAATAGACGAAAAACTCATGTAAGTCCCAAATTCAGATCTACTTAAGGACAAAAACCTCGTATCTTCGTTCTTTTCAAGTCTAAAAAACACCTTTTCAGTAATTTTAACAAAATGCAGGACTAAACTCGCAATGTCTTAGTGGTCAACGTGGTTAATTTTTAAAAGATTATTTTCGTTTTTCTCTAAAACTACCAAAATTGAGATACGAGGTTTTTGAATTTCACAGACGATATATTTTTCCCTTCTTTCTTTTACTTATTTGTTGGTTTCCGTGCGTGACTTCCGCGTCTAATGTGTACACGACCTGACGCTGTTGTTCCGTTTGTGATCAAAGATTAGTTACACACTGTACTCTCTAGGTTGTCTCTTGGTTCCGTTCCATTTCTGTTCAGTTTCTTTGCTGTTAACTGGGTGGACATAATTCGTGTACAGTAGTTTCTTTGCAACTTTTCATTGACATTTTGTATGATTAAACCTTGAGTTACTACAATAACAGTAATGAGTCGGAATAAAGAAGAAACGCAATATGTATGTCCGTGTGAGAGATTTTCTGATTTTGGTGCAAACAGTGCGTGTGAATGATTGGATAGTGTATTTGTGACCCCAGCGCCACAAAAGGGACATTAAGTCGCTGGGCTAGTTTTTTTCACAAGAGGCTTGCAAAGTCAAAAATCTCATTTTTTTGTCAATTTTGAGTTATGGATATTTTCATGTTCTCTAACATCTTATCTTTCATATTTATAAAGGACAATCTTTAACCCTTTCACCGCCAATGTCGCATTTTAGCACTTTATGAAAGTTGGATCAGTTATCCAATATCCTTATGTTGTTAGTTTTAGGAGATAAGGAAAGGATTTATTTGATGCATGTCATTGGGGGATTCACAGTACTGCAGATGCCAACTTTTCTTTACCTAGGTAAGTTTGAGAGAAAATTTTGGATGAAAAATGGCTGGCGGTGAAAGGGTTAATGTGGTCTCTAAATGGTCTCATGAGTGCTTTAAAATGAGTAGGTCAATGCATTTCTTCAGCTAGGCTAGACTTTAGACTGTGTTTTCTCAAAATGGCCGACACTCACCCTACTAACTTTAAATGCTCATAACTCTGGAACGAAAAAAGATACAAGAATGGTTCTTGCATCGTTAGAAAGAGGCGGGTCTGAAGTTTTCAAATGTTTCATTTTCTCAGAATGGTCAGTTTGACACTTAATGTCCCTTTTGTGGTGCTTGGTCACATTTATTTACTGACTTCCGACTAATGTTTGAATCTGTTCAGAAAGATGCTCAGCTACTTGTAATGCTTGAATCTGCTCAGAAAGATGCTCAGTTACTTGTAATGTTTGAATCTGCTCAGAAAGATGCTCAGTTGTAATGTTTTAATCTGCTCAGAAAGATGCTCAGTTACTTGTAATGTTTGAATCTGCTCAGAAAGATGCTCAGCTACTTGTAATGTTTTAATCTGCTCAGAAAGATGCTCAGCTACTTGTAATGTTTGAATCTGCTCAGAAAGATGCTCAGGTACTTGTCATGTTTTAATCTGCTCAGAAAGATGCTCAGCTACTAGTAATGTTTGAAACTGCTCAGAAAGATGCTCAGCTACTTGTAATGTTTGAATCTGTTCAGAAAGATGCTCAGCTACTTGTGCCTGGCTGATTTTGTAAGACGCTGTCACACTTGAGACAGGCAACAAAAATGTAGGGGCATAATAAACATTTGATGGCTTGGAGTCAAAACGGACTATCTTTAGATGGTCCATTGATTGTATTATTGAACTTATTGCGAAAACTAATAACTCGTTTCAAAAGAAGACTGCAGAAATATAAAAAGCATAATCCCCATTTTATATTATGTGCAGTCTTTTTTTTAATACAAGTTCTTAGTTTTTGCAATAACATCAATAATAATAAGTCAATGGACTATCAAAAGATAGTCCGTTTTGACTCTAAGCCATCAAATTTTATTCTCCCAATTGCATTCGAGAAAGAAACTGAACAAGAACAATAGCAAGCAAAACAATCAAGCATGAATGAGCATTTTATTATCACATAATGTAACATTGAATAACCTTTTGTTTCGTGTTGACAGTTAAAAAAGGAAGGACATCGCATTTTAAAATCAACATTCTAACACGATAAAAACATGATATAATCAACCACATAGCGTATAACACCATCAAAACAACGTTATGCAATGTGAAACGAACATTAACTCAACAGAGTCACATACTAAACGACGTAGTTTCTCCCTCAGATCGCATTATTTTAGGTCATTTTCTAAAAAATCAAATGCACATTATACAAACATGCAACATGTACCGAGTGATAGATAATATAATAATAATATAATATAATATAATAATAATGATCATTTCTATAGTGTCTAGTCTCCCGTGGGGGCTCTAGGCGCTTAATAATATAATAGGTGCAGATAAATTAGTACCGTTTATTTTTTTTAACTTCTTACTTTGAACAAGTTAGCCGCATATATTTCATGATGTAAATAATCTGATGAAATGCGCTTCGTCAGGAAAACAAAAACTTTCTCACTCGACGGGCTGACCACTTTTTTTATTTTTATGATCTTGATCTATTATAACAGAGCCAGTCAAGTTTTGACTTGGTTTAGTGTATAAATAAAAAGATGATTGTAAAAAGCATAATATAAACTATAAACATAAACATTACTTTATTTCATGTTTGAATTAAGTGAGCTATGTGATCGCCGCCATATTGGAATGAAGAAAATTTGAAGATAAATAACGAAAGTAGGAGACACTAGAGATGGTCTAAGGGAAGCAACTACAAGAAGGTCTGAGAATTCATAGGATGGGCGAGTTATTTCCTTATTGGTTTACACGACGTTCAAAATTGGTCGGGAAACTCACTCCGACATGACTGAACGATTGGAACAGTGTCGGAATTACGTCTATGACTGTTAAGTAAAATAATGAACAAATGGTATAAACATTTTCTCTTAATTATATTAACAAAAATCATTACAAGCTGTCTTACCCGAATTCTTTCTGACTTCCAGATCCTCAAACATACAGTTCAAAACCAAAAAAAGTTTACTAACAACCTGAAATCAGCCCTGCCACATACATAAACTAGAAAATGTTAATGACTGCACACAAAATGAAAAAAAATGAAAGGCCGGGGTCTAGGTGTAATGTCCCCCTGCAGCTGAAGAAAAAAATGATTTATGAAGGTGTTTTAGTTTGCATTTTCCACAGTTTATACAAATGCTTATTTCAAAGGGTTTGAAGATTACAGTAGACACACAAAGATCTTGTTTGACAAATTTAAAAAACAGGAAATTCCTTTTGTGGTAAAATTCAAAAACAGGAAATCCTTGTATACCAGGAAAAGTTGCACTCATGCAAATACAGAATGTTTCTGTGCTGCTTCTTTTTCGTCGATCGCTCCGACAGTTTCCTGTCATTATGAGTGCAGATGCGTCATGCTGCCGTTATGTGCTAAAAAAATAGGCCCAGCATGTCTGTCTTTGGATGCAGAAAATATTTGAAAGAATTTTTAGAAAAAAAGGGCAAGGGGAATGGACCAGCAAGGCAGAAAGATAGCAGATGACAGTAAGCAAAGGGAAAAGGCAGAGTCAAAGAGAGTGACAGATTATAAGTTACAAGCACAGAACTTCCAGAAGGTGTGGGAACTATTTATACAAAAGTATCTCCATGAGTGTGGGGCGAGGTTGTTTGTATGTGTGTGTTTCACGTTCCTTCCTTTCCACAGTCACTGTTGACTATTATGTCGCTGTAAACACAGGGATGTGAGAGCTACGCGAAAGCGCGTAAATGCGCTTTTTCTATTCGACTAAAAAAACCCCCCAAAAACACGTATAGAGAGAGAGATGATCGTACAGATTGTCGAGCAGTTTGTAGCATGAGTACATTCCCTTGACTGAATTTTGTAAGCTTCTCTGTGGTTGGCTAGTTACGTCCAATGGCAATGCATCATTTTTATGTGTTCGCTATGATTTCGAAGGAAGATTTGGATGTTTTCAAAGCTGTTGAGTGACTGTTTTATCGTCAACCATGAACATTATTTATCACACCATAGATGTGAGGAAAGAAGAGATTGACAAAGGATGCCAACGCAAATTTGACAGGGATTGGACAGTAAGATCCGTGTAGACGAACCGCGAAAAAAAATGATGTCGGAGGCAAAGTCTCGTTTGAGTACTTTGACGATACCATCGACTACGCTTTTTTGTTTGGGGCTCTCTCACATCCCTGTAAACATTTGGAGGATCTACGGGAATGCGCGAGACAACAAATCAAGGAGAAGAAAGTGGACAGGAGAAAAATAAAAAAATAGAAAGCTTGGCCCAGCCAGCCAGGTCCCGCTGATCGGTCCTTAACATGAGTATAGGAGGACATTAAATACTTCCGTCTAAACTAAAAGTAATTCTGCCGTTTTTGCTCACTATACTCGAGATTCAAGTAGACCCAGTACATGAATTTTACGTGAATCATCATGACTCACATTGTCAAAATCGCATCGCATTCAGATGGCGATTTGTATGTCATGTGGCTGGCCCTTGACAGAAAGGCGGGACTAACAGACGGACAGATGAGTTAGGGCGAAAACATGACCTTGTTGAAGTTGATAGTGCAAAGTGCAGGGACGATGCAGAGCATTGGAGGAAACGTACAGCGTCCCTTGCCAAGCACTTCAGTTTCTATTTTTGTCAAATCTGTCTTCTAACTAAAATCTATATAAATTTAATTGTAATTCTACACTAAAACTATGTTTGAGTAAAAAAATAAAAAGAATAAACATTTATTGACAGTCAAGGAAAAATAGAAACAATCTTGGGTGGGGAAAGTGACCAAAAAAACCTGTGGGGATACCGGGGGTCTTTTGTATAAATAGTTCCCCCACCTTCTGGAAGTTATGTGCTTGTAACTTCCTCTAATCTATCACTCTCCTTAATTCTGCCTTTTCCCTTTGCTTACTGTCATCTACTATCTTTCTGCCTTACCGGTCCATTCTCCTGCCTTTTTTCAAGAAACACTTTCTCTGGGCTCATAATTGACAGGAAACTGTCTGAGCGATTGAGAAGAAGAAAGCTAAAACTAAAACAATGACTCTGTGTGTGTGTGTGTCATTGAGGCTCCACTCTCTTTCTCTTCTTTTTCTCTCTCTTGCCTTTAGGTCTGTTTCTGCTGTATACCATTTATGTCGAACGTGTTCGCTTTCTATTGCATTTTTGTTTGAATGCGTTATGGATGCTAACGTGTGTGTGCGCTTTGATTTGATTTCTATCAAGATTCAGCGCCGTATAAATACTGTATGTTGTTGTTGTTGTGTGTGTGTGTGTGTGTGTGTGTGTGTGTGTGTGACACCCTAAGACATACATGTTGCGTCCATATGTTTACAGTCAAACAACAATTATCAATAAAAAAAATTATTAAAGACTGCAGCTGTGCTATGAACACTACAACACTACTTAAATTAAAACATGTTCTCCCAATAAGTATAAAATAGACACCAACATCAAAATGCGATCATCTCAAATTCAATTACTGTATTTTACGGACTATAAGGCAAAACTTTTTTTCCCAGACTGAGGCCCCTGTGCGACAGAATATGACTGATAACATAGTAAGAAACTATAATAACAAAATAAGAATTTTGTGTAAAATTTTGGGGGTGCGCATTCATGGGTGCTCCTGGGAAATTTCAAAAATCCTGCAAGGGGGCGGCCCCGGTGGAGTGCAGGGGCAGCGCACACACACACACATTTACTGCTCTCCCCCCCCCCCTCTAGACTAGTACAAGTGCTACATTCCATTGAATATAGCAAATGCTTATATAGGCCCTTTTTTTTTCTTTTTTTCGACGGAGCCAGAGAAGGTGTTATGTGTATCACAACATGTAGCATAATAATACAATCTCTTCGCTTCAAATATTTATCATGTACGACTCATTACAAAATGACATAATCATTACACAATAACGTAATTAGTAATAAAATATAGGCCCTTTTTATTGTACCCATGTGTGTAAGAAAATCGTTGCTTCTCAAATTTCATAATCTCGGCGACATGGGCAAAATGAGACTGAAAAATCCTGCATTTCATGACATAAGAAGGGCATGGGCTTCTTACTGTCCGTAAAATACGGTTTCAATTAATCAGAAATCATTCACCCAACCAACACACACAAAGCATAATCAGCCAAACATGCCTCGTAACGAAGCCTTTTCTTGTTTATCATTCTCGACTCATTCAAAATGACAAGATCTTTCAGTTCCTTGGCAACCGAATTAGTGAGGGAAGGGTCAGGGTCTTTTTATTGTCTCAAGGTCGTCCTTGGCTTCCTTGACATCCCACGTTGCTTCTGAGCCTTGCCTCATAATGTACAGAGCTTTGCCGGCTCTAGGCAATTTAAAAATCCTGCAGTTCAGGACATCCTGAAAGAAGGAGCATCCATGCGCCTTACTGTCCGTAAAATACGGTAATTCAATCAATCAGAAATCCATTCACCCAACCAACACACACAAACAAATCAGCCAAACATGCCTCGTAACGAAGCCTTTTCTTGTTTCTCTTTCTCGCTCATTCTGTCGTCAAGATCTTTCAGTTCCTTGGCAACCGATTTGCTGAGGGAAGGGTCAAGGTCGGCAGCTGTCTCAAGGTCGTCCTTGGCTTCCTTGACGTCCCACACGGCGGCGTGAGCCTTGCCTCTCCTGTACAGGGCTTTGATCCGGTCATTGGGAGACGCTGGAAAAAAACAAAAATGTGTTAGAAAAACATTCATGAAATTACTGATATATATACATATATTATCTTTTTAAAAAAATATCAATTGGTTGTCTAAAGATTTGAAGAGCAAAACCTTGCTATCAATTTGGTACATACCAGGCAGAGGGATTTCTCCCTGCTCTTACTGACTTAACTGCCGAGGGAGCTTAACGTGTGTAAAGTGCACGGGTCAGACTTGCTTTAAGTCCCAATTCCGAAGGACTCTGCGTTCAGTTCGATTTTTTTTCAGTCAAACTGGGAAAGAAAGGACGAGATCCGGATTCGAACCCGAGACACTCATGCATTGAATTTGCAGGCGAATGCCTTAATTCTTCGAGCACCATGGGCGAATACATTGCTCTACATCCCCACCAAATGCAAAGGCATTCACTGCCAAGGACCCTGCCATGTGTTTGCTTATTTTTAGAGCTTATATGACCGTTTCTTACATCAAAGCAGCGCCATGCGCACTCGTAAAAACAACGTTACTCCTCTCTCACCGGTTGAGATGCAACGGGCAACCACAACGTCAAAAGAATACATGGCGCTGGCTGAAGACAGGAAACTTCTTCTTCTTCTTCGATCGCTCAGGCAGTTTCCTGTCAATTATGAGCGCAGATGCGTCATGCTGTCATTATGCGCCTAACTAAGAAATAGTTAGGCCCAGCAAGTCCAACTTCTTCGGCTGGAGGAAATCTTTTTGAAAGTGTTTCTTGAAAAAAGGCAGGAGAATGGACCAGTAAGGCAGAAAGATAGTAGATGACAGTAAGCAAAAGGGAAAAGGCAGAGTCAAAGAGAGTGACAGATTAGAAGAAATTACAGGCAAAGAACCTCCAGAAAGTGGGGGAACTATTTGAACGAAAGACCCCCTGGTATCCCCACAGGGGAAAAGATAGGAAACACTGTCTTTTTTCAACACGTCGGTGGTGTGTGTGATGACGGTGTAGTAGTCGCCCTCCAGCAGAGAACTTCCAGAAGGTGGGGGAACTATTTGTATGAAAGACCCCCCGGTATCCCCACGGGGGAAAAGATAGGAAATACTGACTGTAGTCTTTTTTCAACACGTCGGTGGTGTGTGTGATGACAGTGTAGTAGTCGCCCTCCAGCAGAACTTCCAGAAGGTGGGGGAACTATTTGTATGAAAGACCCCCCCCCCCCCCCCCCCGGTATCCCCACGGGGGAAAAGATAGGAAACACTGACCGCAATCTTTTTTCAACACGTTGGTGGTGTGCGTGATGACGGTGTAGTAGTCGCCCTCTAGCAGAACTTCCAGAAGGTGGGGGAACTATAGGAAAAGATAGGGAACACTCACCGTAGTCTTTTTTCAACACGTCGGTGGTGTGCGTGATGACGGTGTAGTAGTCTCCCTCCAGCAGCTTGCACTGGGCGTAGTTCAGCAGGAGGGGGATCTTCTTCTTGTCTATCTCCACCCACTCTTCATCCCCAGGCTTTTCTCTGGGTAAATACAGTGGAACCTCCCTTATAAGACTCCCTCCCTCCCGTATAAGACCTACTTCTCCGAGACATTGTCCCTTCTTTGTAAGTAATTAAAATTGCCTCCCTTATCATAAAACCCCCTCCTTTATAAGACCTCATTTGGGATGATTTTTGAAGGTCTTATAAGGGAGGTTCCACTGTACACACAATGCAAATGATAAAACAAGAGGGCGACGCCCTATAAACATAATCCCAGTTACCAGTAACGCCCACACACAATCATATACTCTCCTCCTCCGAAGTCGGAGTGTGGCTGTCCACATGGCGGGGTAATCAAAAACGGTCACACACGTAATGTTCTCATCCCTAGTTGGTGCATTTGGACCATAGTGTTCAATTGCTTCAGCTGCTGGGATGATCCCTGGAGTCTTTAAGCCAGGGAACAACAACAACAACAACAATATACTCCCCCTCACACACACACACACACACAAAATAAAAATGGTAAAAAATAAATTGTATGCCACTTGTTGTAAAGTTAGAACGATCTCTCCTGAATTTCA
The DNA here is from genome assembly GCA_017654935.2 of Phymorhynchus buccinoides. Taxonomy (NCBI): domain Eukaryota; kingdom Metazoa; phylum Mollusca; class Gastropoda; order Neogastropoda; family Raphitomidae; genus Phymorhynchus; species Phymorhynchus buccinoides. The sequence continues at coordinate 17,255 of JAGGCT020002138.1, forward strand.
TCAATAAAATTAAGACCAACTGATGAAACTCGGGGGAGTTAATTTTGGACTCTACGGTCATTGTCTATTTTTGTGTTTAATCATTTCCTGTATTGGTATAAGATTGTTTAGAAATAAGATATTTTGCAACAAAATAGTATTAAACAACCACTTAATATCAGTATACTTACTTTGGTTTAAATCCACCCATTATTTTTTAAATAATCATGTGTGTTTTTTATTTAAAATGTTCTTACTAGGATTACGTTGATATGGCTTATCGTTCTGTGAATCTGACATGATGGACAGCGTCTGCATGGCCTAAGGAATCATTGTACCAAGTTTTATTACGATCGGTGTAGTGGTTTAGGTGCTATGGACTAGCACACAATTTGGTCACACACACACTCACACACATACAGACAGCAGAGAAACGCACAGTGCTCGTCCCCATCGTAATGTAGTCCCATTCTTATAGAACTGGGACTACAAAAAAGAGGTTACCGTATTTTTCGGACTATAAGGCACACCTTTGTATAAGGCGCACCCCCCAAATGTTACCAAAATTTCAGATTTTGTTACTATATTTTCTTACTATTTAATCAGTCACACATTATAACATAAGGCACAGGGGTCTGAGTCTTGGAAAAAAGTATCGCCTTATAGTCTGAAAAATACGGGGGTAAGCTGCACAGGAAAAAACACCTCAGGTTAAGTTCAACAGAAGAAAGAAAAAAAGTGAAGTTGCTGAAAAAAAAACCCAGGTTAACGCCTTCCCTGCTCGGTCCCGTGTCTACCACACGTTTTCGACCATGACTGCCAGAAAGATAGACACACGTCTTACAGCAGAGCCAACTGTTCCAAGATTCCCAGAACCTCTTCATATTTGTGCATGGCCCTTGAACAGCTGCCTTTCTTCTTCCTTCAGTTTGGGCATAAGACAGACAGACAGACAAACAGACAGACAAACACACACACACATATTACAGCAGAGTCAACTGTTCCAAGATTCCCAGAGCCTCTAAATATTTGTGCATCGCCCTTGAACAGCTGCCTTTCTTCTTCCTTCAGTTTGGGTATAAGACAGACACACACACAGACACACACACACACGCACACACACACACATCTTACAGCAGAGCCAACTGCTCCAACATTCCCAGAGCCTCTTCATATTTGTGTATGGCCTCATGGAATTTCTTCTTCCTTCAGTTTGGGGATCAGACAGACAGACACACACACACACATCTTACAGTAGAGCCAACTGCTCCAAGATTCCCAGAGCCTCTTCATATTTGTGTATGGCCTCATGGAATTTCTTCTTCCTTCAGTTTGGGGATCAGACAGAGACACACACACACACATCTTACAGCAGAGCCAACTGTTCCAAGATTCCCAGAGCCTCTTCATATTTGTGTATGGCCTGGTGGATTTTCTTCTTCCTTCAGTTTGGGGATCAGACAGAGACACACACACACACATCTTACAGCAGAGCCAACTGTTCCAAGATTCCCAGAGCCTCTTCATATTTGTGTATGGCCTGGTGGATTTTCTTCTCCTTGTACAGCTGGTTCCCTTGCTCCTTCAGTTTGGGGATCAGCAGACTTTTCTCGTCATTGCTCATCGTCCACGTCTCCTTTTTAAAATCCTCCGGGGCCTCGTATTTTAGCAGCTCTGTAAAACGTAAAGTCAACATTTGATATGCATAAAATCATTATGCAACAGCATACTTTAAATTAAAATCATGCTACAAATGCAAGCTTTAACCCTTTGGCCACCAGCCAGTTTTCAGCAAAGCAATTCCATTAAACTTACCTGGGTAGAGAAAAAACCCTGTCTGTAATATTGGGGATTCCTCTGTGACATATTTGAAGTAAGGCCTATCCCCACCTCCCAAAATGAAGAGAACAGTCTTTGGATAACAGACCCTGATTTGATGCCTTTTAGCGACATGGGTGTTAAATCATTGTGGTGCAAAAATGCGACGTTGGCGGTGAAAGGGTTAAATGCTTCACATTTGTTAAAGTTGCCTGAATCATCACTCCTTTTAACGATTTTTTTTTAGTGTGTAAATGTTGATATTTTTCTGAAGAGAGAGAGAGAGAGAGAGAGAGAGAGAGAGAGAGAGAGAGAGAGAGAGAGAGAGAGAGAGAGAGTACAGGTATGCATGCGTGTGTGTGTGTACATGAGTGCATACATATATGCGTGTGTGTGCATGTACGTGTGTGTTTCTGCACGCATGTGTGAATAATCATTAGGGAGTGTGCCTGCCAACCTACCTGCCTGCATGCATGCATGTGAGTACACCCCCCCTCCCCCACACCCCAGATATTTCAGTACCCCCCCTTACACAGAGTGAAGAAGAGGGGCTGTGGTTTCTTCATCAGCTCGTTGAGGTCGGCGTAGCCCATGCCCTACCTGCCTGCATGCGAGTACACCCCCTCCCCCCTCCCCCCAGATATTTCAGTACCCCCCTCAGGGCTCCCAGAGACCCCCATTTGGGGGTCTATGAAGCACTAACATTCTAAAGGACCCTCTAAAAGAATGTCCCAGGGATGCACTAGAAAAATTCTTTTTAGCATTCGCAATGACACTGGAGCCCTCTATCCCGCGTCTAGGACCCTCTATACTGTAAGTGAAGGAGCCCCTGGGACCCCTTGTTTTGCGGGACGATTGGGAGCCCTGCCCCCTTTACCCAGAGTGAAGAAGAGAGGCTGCGGTTTCTTCATCAGCTCGTTGAGGTCGTCATAGCCCATGCCCCCCCCGTCCATCATCATGCCGCAGCAGTGGTGGTTGGAGTGGGCCGCCTTGCCCTTGTTGATGTCGCGCAGGCTTTTGGCCACCGTCGGGTACACCGCAGTGTCCTGCCACACCAGCAACAGCCATTGAAAATTGAAACAAACACTGGGGCAGTGGGTGGATGCCTCGTGCCTCCATACTGGACGACCCCGCCCCCTCCACGAGTCTCTCCCCCTGGGAATACCGGGGGTTCTTTCATAAAAATAGTTCTCCCACCTTCTGGAAGTTCTGAGCTTTTAACTTCCTCTAATCTGTCATTCTCTTTGACTCTTTTTCCCTTTGCTTACTGTCATCTACTATCTTTCTGCCTTACCGGTCCATTCTCCTGCCTTTTCCCTTTGCTTACTGTCATCTACTATCTTTCTGCCTTACCGGTCCATTCTCCTGCCTTTTCCCTTTGCTTACTGTCATCTACTATCTTTCTGCCTTACCGGTCCATTCTCCTGCCTTTTCCCTTTGCTTGCTGTCATCCACTATCTTTCTGCCTTACCGGTCCATTCTCCTGCCTTTTTTCAAGAAACACTTTCAAAAAGATTTCCTCCAGCCGAAGAAGTCGGACTTGCTGGGCCTATTTCTTAGTTAGGCGCATAACGGCAGCAAGACGCATCTGCGCTCATAATAAATTGATAGCAAACTGTCTGAGCAATCGAAGAAGAAGAAGAAGACGCACAGGTCTTAGTCTGGGGAAAAAAGTATCGCCTTATATTCCGAAAAATACGGTAGTTAAGGGCTTGGATTTTTCTACGGCCTGTTCCTTGAAGCTGTGTTGACCAGTGTGGCGTTCTCAAATTCGATTTGTTCTCAACATGTCTGCGCATGTGCGAAATCGATCATGATGTACCATCAAATTTTATCTTTTGTGTATTCGACACTAAATTGACCCTAAACCTATCCCTAACCCTATCCCTAACCTGAAACCGTCAAATAAACAAACACCTAGATTGAAAAGTTTGCGAATGTAGCATTCGAGAATCACCCGCGGAACCCAGCCAACATTCCCACCTGATTTAATCTTGGGAACTCCATTTTTCCGACCCCCCAACTTTTACGATCCAGCGATCTCCTTGACCTTGACCGTGACCTTGATTGGTCAACAATATTCGGAAGGAGCATAAGCCAAACCACCTTCATACCAAGTTTGAACATCCTATGTCGACTGGTGCGTAAGATATGGCTAAAAATAGATTTTCAGTTTTCAAGGTCATACGTCAAGGTCATGACCTTGACACTAAAAGGCACATCTACAGTACCTAGGCTACATGCATGTCAAGTTTGATCTTCCTATCCTTATTCCTTCATGGTGATATGCTGTTATCTTGGGAACTCAATTTTTCCGACCCCCCGATTTTCAGGGTCCAGCGATCTCCTTGACCTTGACCTTGATTGGTCAACAATATTCGGAAGGAGCATAAGCCAAACCACCCTCATAGCAAGTTTCAACATCCTATGTCGACTGGTGCCCGAGATATGGCTAAAAATAGATTTTCAGTTTTCAAGGTCATACATCAAGGTCATTACATTGACCTTGACCTTGGCACCAAAAGGCACATCTACAGTACCTAGCCTACATGCACATCAAGTTTCATCTTCCTATCTTTATTCCTTCATGGTGATATGCTGTTGACAAACACACACACACACACACACACATACATACATGTATACACACATACACAGCCACTTACACAACAAAAACAATATCACCTTCACTCCGTAAACTCCGCGGGTGATAATAAATTCGCACATGCGCAGACATGTTGAGAACAAATCCATTTTGAGAACGCCACACCGGGACCAATTCGATGTGCCCCCGTCTCTATGCGTCACCCTCATTGTTCACCCCCAAAGGGCTGGATGTAAAAAAAGCATGTACTATTTGCTTATTCTATTGCCCTCTATAAATAAAATTCATTCAATTCAATTCAATTCCCACCTCTATGTGATCCTGCCTCTACGTGTCCCATCCAAATAAGTTAAGGCCATGTGCACATAATTATACGCGGAAACCCATATGTACATTTCCTATCCGCAAATAAAGTCAAGAAAGTAAGAAAAATGTGGATGGGTTTCCGCATTACGTGCAATTTGTTTTGCGAATTGCGGACGGGATAGGCAGACGTGTTTCTACGTATATGTGCTAGGGTTAAGGGTTAGGGATAGAGCTAGAGGTTAAGGTGTGGGCTAAGGGTTTGGGATAGGGTTAAGGAATAGGATTTATAAACAAAGAGATGGATATCTATAGAGATGGGGGATACATATAGTGCCACAGAGACAGGGACATAAAACATAGAGACAGGGACACATAGGGCAGACCTGTTTATCCCCTACAGAAGTCTTGAGTAGTCTGGATAGCTGAAAAAAGTGAAATGAGTAGTTGTGGTGCAAAATGTGTAGTTTTATTCATTGAACCATCAAATAATGTTCACTGAAAATGAGTAGTAATCAAGAATTAAAGAGCATTATTTTCAGTTTTGAAGAGTAGTAGAGGTACAAATTGAGTAGAATGCCATTGGAAAAGAGTAGAGTAAACAGGTCTGATAGAGACGAAATTTGAGAAACATAGACGGGACACAATGAACATTACATTACACATGACTGCTCTGACCTTGATGTCGGCCACCATGAACTCGGACACCTTTTAGACACACAGAGATGGGACACAATGAACACTACATTACACATGACTGCTCTGACCTTGATGTCGGCCACCATGAACTCGGCCACCTTTTAGACACACAGAGATGGGACACAATGAACACTACATTACCAAACCTGTCTACCCCTATTTTGCAAAGTTGTAATTTCTTAAACAAAAAAACGTAATTTTGAAGAAAAAACCCAGTAATGCAACGTGTGACCAATGAACGTCGATATCGTACTGACCTGAGTGTGCAATACTAATCTCCGTCGAGCAGTAGACAAAGAACACATGCTCGTCACCTAGTGCTGAATTACGTATTCCTGGAATTTTTAGATCACTTTCCCGGAATTTCTGTGCCACTTAAATGACTTTTGATGTTTTTTCTGTCGATTTTTTTTTACCAGAAGATACAGAAGCTTCGGAATGCAATCGCTTGGACGCCATTTTGAAACAGAAAAGGAAATGACGTGAAATGACTTTTCACTGCATCGTTTCAAAAGCTTCGCTTACCGACGCAACAGTAGTAGGTTTTTTTTATATTTAGGATTTTGTTTTCCTGTTAAAAACATTCCGTAGCCGTAATTACCGTAATTTGACTTTACCCCCCCCCCGTAAACATTATGGCAAATGCGGGATGGTAAACAGGTCTGCATTACACATGACCGCTCTGACCTTGATGTCAGCCACCATGAACTCGGCCACCTCTTTCACCCTCATGGTCTTCAGCAGGGTCTCCCACACCTCCAGCTTGAACTGCTTGCCCAGGATCAGCTCCATGGGCTTGTCCACCGCCTTGCTGTTGTCCAGCACCGTGCGCTCATCGTCCACCAGGGTGGTGTGGTAGTGAAACGTCAGCTGAAAGATCATCATCATCATCATCATCATCGTCGTCATTGTCATCATCATCATCATCATCATCATTATTGTCCACCAGGGTTGTGTGGAAGTGAATCGTCAGCTGAAAGATCATCATCATCATCATCATCATTATCATCATTATCGTCCACCAGGGTGGTGTGGTAGTGAAACGTCAGCTGAAAGATCATCATCATCATCATCATCATCATCATCGTCATCATCATCATCGTCCACCAGGGTGGTGTGATAGTGAAACATCAGCTGAAAGATCATCATCATCGTTGTCGTCATTGTCATCATCATCATTATCATCCACCAGGGTGGTGTGATAGTGAAACGTCAGCTGAAAGATCATCATCATCATCATCATCATCATCATCATTATCATCATCATCGTCCACCAGGGTCGTGTGGTAGTGAAACGTCAGCTGAAAGATCATCATCATCGTCATTATCATCATCATTATCGTCCACCAGGGTGATGTGGTAGTGAAACGTCAGCTGAAAGATCGTCATCATCGTCATCGTCATCATCATCATCATCCACCAGGGTCGTTTGGTAGTGAAACGTCACCTGAAAGATCGTCATCATCGTCATCATCATCATCATCATCATCCACCAGGGTTGTGTGGTAGTGAAACGTCACCTGAAAGATCATCATCATTGTCATCATCATCATCATCATCGTCCACCAGGGTTGTGTGGTAGTGAAACGTCACATGAAAGATCATCATCATCATCTTCATCATCGTCCACCAGGGTCGTGTGGTAGTGAAACGTCACCTGAAAGATCATCATCATTGTCATCATCATCATCATCATCATCATCGTCCACCAGGGTCGTGTGGTAGTGAAACGTCACCTGAAAGATCGTCATCATCATGAGCACCAAGCTCTCATCGTCCACCAATGGTCGAATGTTATAGTATGATGTATTAGTATCACTGACTTAGTTAATTCATCACGCAAAATTACTTTGACCGGACCCCAGGATGTATAGGTGGAATGCTTGAAGGGCAAAAGCTTCCACTACTTGGGACAAGGCGGAAAGATCAACACCTGACTGTCTTCTTCAAGATAGTGCAAGGAGAGGCACCTGCTATACCAGCTGAACAGTATATAACACCTATGGCTGAAACAAAATGAACCATCATTCCATGATAAGAAACAGACCAATAAGCTGTTTGCAAGGCTTGCTATCTAGAACTTCGAAGAATTAGTTCCATCCGCCGTTTCCTCTCTCAAGATGCCCTGAAGACTCTAGTATGTGCTTTTGTCCTGTCTCGCCTTGACTACTGTAACTCACTTCTTGCTGGCTGTCCATCAATTCTCATCTCTAAGCTCCAACGGGTCCAGAATAATGCTGCTCGTCTCATTTCTCGCTCCCCTAGGTACGATCATATCACTCCGGTTCTTCGTTCCCTACATTGGCTCCCAGTTCAATCACGTATTGACTACAAACTTCTCC
>JAGGCT020000213.1:0-25000 GCA_017654935.2 Phymorhynchus buccinoides
GTTAACCAAACAAATGAGCTTGATTGGAAGCCAAGTCAAGAAGGACAGTAATCACATCAGCCTTACAATGTCAAAACCTTACAAAACTCAAAGGCTAAGTCATTTGTAGAAAAAGCAAACATTTAATTGCAGATAATGTTGCTCGTTTGTTGTTGTACCCTGGCTAAGACTCCAGGGATCATCCCAACAGCCGAAGCACTTGAACACTATGGCACAAATGCACCAGCTAGGGATGAGAAGTTAGAGAACATTACGTGTGTGACAGTTTTTGATTACCCCGCCATGTGTAAGCTGTTTTGCTCATGTTTACACTATATCAAGTATAAGCACACATTTCAACAGGCATCTCCACTATCAAATTCTAGCCCAGCCATCCAGAATAGCAGCTGTTCCTCTGCTATCTGGTAGTAATAGTCCGAAACAACAGACTGGCAAACAATTAATGAAAATGCATTAGTATTAAGTCAAAAGAAAGAAAGTTAAATTAATAAAATGGGGGGCCCCCCCCCCCCCCCCCCCCCCCTCTCTCTCTCAGCATCTAAAAACCACCAACTAGCCAAACAGGTCTGGTAGAGGAAATCCAAACCCAGTCTATGCAAACTAGTTGACAATGTTCACAGCTTAGTGTAAAGGTGGTCAAGATCTTTATGCGTGCAAGTATGCCACCTAATTCTTTTTAAACAAATTTCATCCCATTCCTTGGCCACCTGTGGTTTCCAGTTCTTTTCAACATACTGGTCTTACCAACTGGTAAAAGTAAAAACTATTGCAGAGGAGGTGGGTGAGCAAAGGTTGAAATGAAGATGCAAAACTATTTTGAAATATTAGGGTGCACAGATTTCCCCATCTGTTAAAAAGTAAATACATGTATTGCATATGCCTATGAAACAATTTGTTGTTCCAATTATATTCAACTCTGGTTAATTTCAAAACTAATAGGTTGCAATTCCTTAAAAAATACAGTTTTAAACATCAAACTAAAGAAACATGAAACTTTTTTTTTAATCAACAATTCATTTGAAGCATATGTCACAACATTTCACTAATAGTAATACTGTTAATAAGGATGCTCTGCTCTTATTTTCTATTTAAAAATACACAAGTTCAAATGATACCAAACAAGCTTTTCACTTACACAAAATTCAATAATAAAATTGGTAATTTATCTCCTCAAAGTGATAGTATTATTACTGATACAAAATCATTACTGAAACTGGTAGGGTGAGGAAGTAAAATCAGTAAGAATGCATTTGTGCAGTCAGAATTGTACCAACAACACACTGGTGTCTGGTGTTTAACTTTTCCTTTTAACTTTCTATTCCTGCAATACACTAAAGTACTGCTGTATAAAATAATGCAGACTTAACCTTTCTTTTCACCAACATGATGATGCTGACTGCCGAGAGACAAAAGAACTTACCTTTTTCAGCTGGCCTCTCTTGACGCAAAGAACGCACGAGTTGGCCGAATAGTAGTAGACATCGCCAGGCAGCATGTGAACAAGCACGCAGGTGGACAAACCAATGTCTAAACCGTCTAACAAGTGTATCACAGGCGGGACTGGAATCCCGGGCGACGATTAACCAAGGCAGATGTGTGACTTCAGCAGGCAGGAGCAAAGAGTCTCGGTGGCCAAGTGGCTCAAGACGCAGCAGAGCGCTACCATATGGTAGGTACGAAGCGACGACCTGTGTGATCCGAGGAGCACTCACTCAGCCTCGGCAGCTGTGACATGACCAGAAGCTAGTGTCACCTCTCCAACGACCCCCCTTCGCCTAAGGACCCGTTACAAGCCTTTCTCGCCGTAAGATGTTAGGAGGAAACGACATCAAACGGACACAAAAACTAACGGGGGCTGACAGACTGACAACAGTGTAAGATAAATATTAGCACCGTGTCCGTGCTGCGAAGCGACGACTACTGCTCGTCATAATGAATGAGACTTTGTAGGCAGCAGAGCCGATAGAGTGGCGGTGTATTGCCACATGGAAAGCAGGCGAGTTGGTCCCATCACACAGCAGTGCGTTGTCACAGCCAAATACTGCTGATATGTGCTGGCTGGCTGGCTCACTCAGCTCGCCAGCCTAGCACATCCTTCTACTCCTTCCTTGTGTGCCTGAGTCACGAACAGACAGGAGATAGTCCATAAGACCAAACGCGTCAACAAAATATCGGCGTTGTCGCGACTAGTGAAAAGAAGAAAGTTAATTGCTTCCCAATCACGGCCATGTCAGGCCTGCAATCGCATAAACAATGCAAAAAAAATGCGCGGCTTGTCGGTAGGCTACAGTCACAGCACAGCTGGGGCCAGATTCATACTGACCAACTCAGACGTTTCACTGCCTCTGTGTTGTCATGGAATCGTACTAACAACAGAACCATCAAAATGATGATGGTGGTTGTTCAATGAAAGAAAAATAAATAAATGCAAGGTAGATTGTATTCTACGGGTGACGTGGGTCTACCAGAGAGCTGGGTCTATCCACTAGCATAGCATAAATGGCACTATAGGCTATTTTGTTTTAAGCCTTTTGATCTCTAAATATGTTTTTGATTAGGTTAGGCTTCATTCACTGATGACTACTAAGGCATCTGTGTTTTATTCATTTAAATCCGTTTCTTAACTAAATACATTTTGTTTTGGAAAAACTTGTCTATGTTTTTGAATAGTATAGTGTGGGACTGGCTCAAGCCTAAGCTTCTTCTTTGCAGTACGTAGCCACAATCAACACACTGATTATTATGCCACGGAACCGGGGAGGTTCATCCACATATGCCGGAAGAAAGGGCCAGGAGGCCGAAGATTAAAGAAAGAGAGAGGACAGACAAAAGGAGACCTTTTGTTGAATGCACATGTGTTTAATTATGTACACATAATTATATACACATAATTAAACACATGTGCATTCAATAATAGTAGAAGATAAAAGCAAGATGGAAAAATGCAATGAACCAGGACAAATGCTCCGCGGCTGTTGTGTGTACTGCACTACATAGGGGGGGTCCTATTAGATAATGGCCTTTATCATGACTGTGATTAATTATTCAACAAAGATAACTAGCTGAAAATGTTCATAAAATACAGCTTAATGTTTGGTAAGAAAGGCAAGTGTGAAAATGCGGGGAGAGCTGAGAAATGGGGGAGGGGGGGGGGGGGGGGGGCACATCTTGACCTTTACCTGAACCTTGGCCTACTAATAGTAATATGAAAAGTGCACTAAATACTAACTCTTTCAAAAATCTATTAGACAAGTGAAGGGAAACAGTCAGGGGTGATTAAACTGGGTGATGTAAAGAATGAAATAGAAACACCCGAAGGTGTTGATGGGACCCAGAGATGCACCAGCCACACCCATCCTATCAACGTGAGAGCAGCCCTGCTATCATGTTGACTGCTGAAGCCTAAGAGTAAGAGAGAGAGAGAGAAACAGACAGAGAGTAACAAGATGGCTAAAGGAGAGAGAACACCGAACAAACACTAAAACTTGAAGGGGGAGGGGGTAGTTTCTAGAGAGAAAGATAATGACAGCAGGGGTGGATCAGTTGAGTTAATCAAGAAGGGGGATTACATTAATGGGTTGGTTGTGGATGTGGGGTGGCAATCATATAGTAAAAAGGCAAGGTTGTGTCTGTGTGTGTGTGTGAAACACAAAACGGGACTTATAACTCCGCTGTTTTTCGAACGAATCGCTTCAAATGTGCTATGAGCCCTAACGGGGCGATGGCAACGGCAACCGAGGCGGCCGTGTCATTTGCGCGGTTTGACAAATGCGCGAAACGCGTATCCGCCGGCCTCTCGGCGCCCATATCTCCGGTATTTCTGGGCCATGAGAGAAGAAGATCGAAGGAAGGAGAGACACAAAAGTAATAGCGGATGGGTGGGGGTGGGGCGTAGGTGGGGGGGGGGGGGGGGGTTAGGAGGGCGGGGGTTGGTGGGGGAGGGGGGGTGGGGTGGTGGGTAGAGCAGGATGAGAGAAGAAGATGGAAAGAAGGAGAGACACAAAAGTAATAATATAATATTTCGTGGACCCAAAAAAACTGCTGCTCAGCATTACTGGTACTTGGCATTACCGGTACTAGGCTTTACCGGTGCTCAGTATTTCCGGTACTAGGCGTTGCGCTAGTAACTTATAAAAGATGCAATGAAAGCCTCTCCTGGGGAAAAGCGGATAAGTTAGTCAAGAAGGGGGTTTCCCATGGCTTGACATTTAACCTTGGGGATGTTATCTGAAAACAGGCTGTATTTGAAGAACGACAAGGAATTACTTCAATTTTGTGTGGAGGTGTATGATAGAGAGAGACTATCAAGAAGGTTAAAGGAGAGAGGGGGGGGGGGGGGGGGGGGGGGGGGGGGGGGGGGGGGGGGGGGTAGTTTTAAAGACACACAGACTTCAAGGGTGGATCAGTTAGTCAAGAAGGGGTGTTTCTAATGGGTTGGTTGGGGGTGACGATAAAAGATGCAATGGAGACCTCTCCTGGGGAAACAACGGATCAGTTAGTCAAGACGGGGGTTTCTAATGCATAGACATTTGACCTTGAGGCTGTTAAAGTGTTATCTAAAAATGAAGCTGTTACATGAAAACTGGCTGTATCTCCAGAACCACTGGAAGGAATTACTTCCAATCTTGTGTGGATCCTGGAGGTGTTTTAGTACTTTTACCCCTGGAGACATTTTGAAGTGGCCATGCAATGCAACACTCCAAAACCCGTGCTCATAGTTTCATAACCGCAAAGCGTAGCGAGCAGGGCGTAGTTGGTAGTCAATTTTAAAAAAAATATATATATATATATAGAAACTATCTTTTAACTTTCCACATGTGCACACCCTCTCTCTCTCCCCCTCTCCCCTCTCTCCATTTTTCTTTTCAAGTCATTTACTTTTTTTGTTCATTTTTTTCCGAGGGCATGGTGCAAAAAGCTTAAATGGCTTTGTTATGCTTATCTAGTAATAGTATTAACCCTCATTAACATTCGGTCGAGAAATACTGGAGATACGGGCGCCGAGAGGCCAGGGGATACGCGTTTCGCGCATTTGCCAAACCGCACAAATGACACGGCCGCCGCAGTTGCCGTTGCCATCGCCCCGTTAGGGCTCACAGCAAATTTGAAGCGATTCGGTCGAAAAACGGCGGAGTTATAAGGCCCGTTTTGTGTTTCACACAGACACGCACACACTTGGCTTTTAATATAAAGATTTCAGCCTGTTCATGTCATTTGACTCCCAGGCAGGAGAATGGTCCGGTAAGGCAGACAGATAGTAGATGACAGTATAAAACAAAGGGGAAAAGCAGAGTCAAAGAGAGTGACAGATTAGAGTAAGTTACAAGCACAGAACTTCCAGAGGATGGGGAACTATTAATACAAAAGACCCCCCAGTATACCCACGAGGGGGGCTGTAACTGGGATGTTTTGAAGTTATAAACAGATAGTGATCAGTCGAACAACAAAAAATTGCTATAATTTTTCTTCCCTTTGCCAAGTGTAAGTGTAAACCTGACATCTATTTTTAATGATTGAGCAAATCTACTACTTTTCATCCATAACAATATTGACGAGACACATGGCAGGAGAACAATCTGTACTTAAGACCATAATTAGACCTTGATCAATAGGCTGTGATTACTCCACACAATCATGAATTAGTCATTAGAGAGAGAGAGAGTGGGGGGATGCATGCATGTGTGTGTGTGTGTGTGTGTGTGTGACTGTGTGTGTGACTGTGTAAAAGTGTGTGTGTCAATGTGAGGCTTTTTGTCTGTGGGTTTATCTAAGCTGTTTACATGCAAACACAGTCACTGAGTCAATGTTTATACAATATGGTGCAAAGATAATTATGCAGTTTAAGTAGCAAATAATAACCAACTTTGTTCAGCTAACCTTGAATTTCAAAGAGTATATTAAGTCAAGATTAAATTTTGACATTCTCATAATTTTGCATTTAATTTATGACCTAGACATAATGTTAGTTGTCATTTTTTTGTTTTTATTGTTGTTTTACCACGTCCTTGGCGGAGGTTTTGCACTGTCAAAATGTGCATCATGATCAATGGTGTGTTGAGCTTTTCATCATCAAGATTACGCACACACACACACACACTGAACACATACATACATGTACACACACACACACAGTGACACATACACAGACACCAAACATAACACACACACACACCACACGCGGCCAAGCAGCATGCATGCACACAAACACATGCGCATGGAAGGGACAAAATATATGTATAAAACAAGAGAGACGGAAAAATGGCAGATGAAGATGCAAAATGAAATAGAAAGACACAATGGGATAGAAGAAGACAAAGACAAATTATATAAACAAGAATTTAGTAGAAAGAAACAGGGTTAGGCAAAGAGAAAGAGTGAGTAAAATAAAAGACGGCTTTAGACAGAGAGAAGTACTTCTTCTTCGTTCGCTGCGTCATGCTGCCGTTATGCGCCTAACTAAGAAATAGTTAGGCCCAGCATGTCAGATTTCGGCTGAAGTAATCTTTGTAAGAATTTATTTTTTAAAAGGCAGAATAGACAAGTAAGATAGAAAGATAGCAGATGACAGCAAGCAAAGGGAAGAGGCAGAGTCAAAGATTAGAGGAAGTTACAAGCTGCAGCACGGAACTTCCAGAAGGTGAGAAAACTATTTGTACAGGAAAAAAAACTAGTATCCCCACAGAAACGCCTCTGTGAGTGCGACTATAAAGTACCAAATGACGGTAGTCCGTCCCGAGGGACGATGACCATGCTTCAACAGTTCGTCCTTGTGGACGAAAATACAAAATACCCAATACCAAAATATGAAATACATGCATGTATATCGTTGGTGAAATTCACAAACCTCATATCTTGATTTTGGGGGCTTTGAGTTATAGATACATAGTCAGCTCTCTAATTTTTCCCACAACATTCCACCAAAAGCTTGTATCTCTAACAACTTTATAGCTGGGATAAATGAGGTTATGTCAATACACATGTAGAAGAAAAACTCTAAAGTCCCAAATTCAGATGATACTTAAGGACAAAAATCTCCTATCTTCGTATTTTTTTCATATATCTAAAAACAATAAACAGTAATGTTCACAAAATTCAGGACTAAACTGCAATGTCTTGAACAATATATTTCTAGTTCATATGGTGTTAATTTTTTTTAAAGTTTTTTTCTTCTCAAAACTAACAAAATCGAGATGCAAGGTTTGTGAATTTCATTGACGATATACTTAGTCATCCAGGAACAAATACTGAAATAGACAAACGTTACTGAAAATATCACCATCTTCGTCTGCATGGCTGGTAACAACTAAATAAGTAAGAAAATGAGTAGAGGAAGCAGCAGAGTCAATGAGAGTTAGATTTGAGGAAGTTGCTAGCACAGAACTTCCAGAAGGTGGGGGAACTGTTTACACTGAAAGATTCCCTGATATGCCCATGAGGGAGAACACAGGCTGAAATCTTTATATTAAAAGCCAAGAGAGAGAGAGAGTGTGTGTGTGTGTGTGCGTGTGCGTGTGCGTGCGTGCGTGCGAAACACAAAACGGGCCTTATAACTCCGCCGTTTTTCGACTGAATCACTTCAAATTTGCTGTGAGCCCTAACGGGGCGATGGCAACGGCAACCGAGGCGGCCGTGTCATTTGCGCGATTTGGCAAATGCGCGAAACGCGTATCCCCCGGCCTCTCGGCGCCCGTATCTCCGGTATTTCTCGACCGATTGCCTTCAAATTTGGCAGGTAGATGACCGGGGACGGTGACTATCCGTGTGCCAAACCAGATGTAGAAACGAGCGCGATATAGGCCGGTTAACCTTTTCACAAACCGTGGCGAAACGAGACCCGACATTGACTCGCAATTTGACACATGCATGACCTGGGATAGTGACTATCTTGGTGCAAAATTTCAACAGCATCCGTTCATAACCGCGCGCGCTATGACCCGATTTACATTTTGCGAACTACGCTAATTTCAAAATCTTGAGGATTTACTGTAGCAAACAAAGCCTCCTATCGCACTACACACACTCACTCTCTCACTCACTCGGGGCGCAGTGGGGAGTCTGTATGTCTCTCTGTCTCTGTCTTTTTCTGTCTGTCTCTCACTGTGTGTATGTGTCTCTCTCTCACTTTCTGTCTCTGTCTCCCCCCCCCCCCTTCTCTCTCTCTTTGTCTGTCTGTCTGTGTCTGTCTCTCTCTCTGTCTCTGTATGTCTATGTCTCTCTCTCTCTCTCTCTCTGTGTCTGTCTCTCTCTGTGCCTGCTCCGGGGCGGAGGACGTTAAACAAATTTTCATTAATCCAACCGGAACAGCAGTTGTCCTCTTTGCTCTCTGTCTATGTCTCTGTCTCTCACGGCTATTGTCTTCCACCTGTTTGGGGGGCGGGTGGAGGGGCGGATGGTTTGGGGGGGGGGGGGGGGGGTGCGGTGGGGAATAAAACAAGATATAAAAAAAAAATAGAAAGAAACAAAAAAACAAAAGTACATAATATCATATTTCGCTCACCCAGCAAAACCAGTACTCAGCATTACCAGTACTGGGAGTTACCAGTACTGGGCGTTGCTGTTACTCGGCGTTGGCTAGTATCAATAAAGCAAACTTATAAAAAAAACTATACAGCTTTTCAAAAATCTAGATAGGAGGCCTGGAGATGAAAAGTGGAAGGGGAGGGGCGGGGGCCGGCTTAACTCATTCGCAACACAACGATTTTTAATTATTTAAAAAAAAAAAAAATCACTCCAAACAAAACATACATAAACAAAAGGAGAAATGGAAGATTACATATTTTTTACTTCAGGTTTAGACATAGGGAAGTGGTAGATCAGACTTTTTGTATATATACTAGCGCAACGTCTAGTACTGGCAAATCCCAGAACCGGTAACGCCTAGTACCGGCACCGCCAAGAACCGGTAATGAGTACCGGTTTCGCCGGATCCGCAAAATATTGTTATTAGAGAGAGAGAGAGAGAGAGAGAGAGAGAGAGAGAGAGAGAGAGAGACAGAGAGAGAGAGAGAGACAGACACAGACAGACAGGCAGAGAGAGAGACAGACAGAGAGACACATAGACATACAGACATGAGACACAGAGAGAGAGACAGACAGACAAAGGCAGAGAGAGAGAGAGAGAGAGAGAGAGAGAGAGAGAGAGAGAGAGAGAGAGAGAGAGAGAGAGAGAGAGAGAGAGAGAGAGAGAGAGAGAGAGAGAGAGAGAGAGAGAGAAACAGCGACGCTCACCACCCCCACCCCCCCCCCCCACCCACCCCCGAGAGAAACAGCGACGCTCGCGCCCTTTACGGGCGCCGAGAGGCCGGCGTATGCGCGCTTCACGCATTTGCCAAACCGTGCAAATGACACGGCCGCCTCGGTTGCCGTTGCCATCGCCCTGTTAGGGCTCACAGCAAATTTGAAGCGATTCAGTCGAAAAACGGCAGAGTTATAAGGCCCGTTTTGTGTTTCAGACACACACACACGGACACTTGCTAAATTACTATATGATATAGATTTTATATAGAAAAACTCTCTACACCGATTGGTTTCCCCACAACAAACCACTACAAAAGCAAGGTCAGAGGTAAAATTGTGGTCTAAGGGAGCAAAGCGAATTTAGAAGTGACCAAGTTATGGTGTGCACACAGATTTACTTCCCTTGAAGCAAATACATCAAATTGACAGCTATCAATTAATTCTGGACATATATGGCCGGAACAACTTGAATGAGTTAAGGTGTGTGGGGGGGGGGGGTGAAGGGGTGTGTGTGTGTGTGTGGAAGCATAAAGTAAGATCTGATGTTCAGTATATCTAGGTTTATTGCTGTCATTTGAAATGCACAACTACATCAATCAATGAGCTGAAGAAATTAGGCCAGGCTACACTTTACATTTTTCAAATTGGATAATAAATAATGCAGCTGTGGGGAAGGAAGCAGGGGGGAAGGGGATTAGGGGATAAAATCTTATGTTTAGTATATCTAGGTTTATCTGTCATTTGAAAATGTCTCATCACTGAGCTCAAAAAAATACACTTTTAACATTTTTCAAATGGAAAAGGGCATCGCCGAGCGGCAGCAACGCATTGTGACAATGCAAACCAGGCCAGAGTTATGTCCTCTCCCCCACCCACCACCCAATAAACACACCACTTTCCACCCTTACAGAACGCATAAAATACATAGCCCAAAATTTGAAGCGATTCTGTTCAGTAGTTCACGATACAGCTGAACTTTTATACAAACTTCCTTGCACCATGTCCTCCCCCAACCCCACCCCACCCCCCAATAAACACACCACTTTCCACCCTTACAGAACGCATAAAATACATAGCCCAAAATTTGAAACGATCCTGTTCAGTAGTTCACGAGATACAGCTGAACTTTTATACAAACTTCCTTGCACCATGGTACACCACCACACAAAATTTGAAGCGATTCTGTTCACCAGTTCACAAGATAAAGCTGGGGGGAAATTACATAGCCCAAAGAAGGAAATTTCGGTTTTCAAGGTCAAACTTCAAGGTCAAGGTCAGCACGGTGTTGATTAACGAAAGAAAGCTTCCTTTTCAAACTGTCTACCCCTCTGCCAATTTTAATCAAAATCCAAACAGTAGTTTTTAAGATAATCGATACACAGACAGTAGTGAGTGTGACGTAAGTGTCCCGCGCGACCCACTTTCCTCCGTTTCTTATCTACCCCCCCCCCCCCCCCCCCCCCCCCCCCCCCCCCCCCCCCCCCCCCCCCCCCCCCCCCCCCCCCCCCCCCCCCCCCACCCCCCCACCCCCCTCTCCCCCCCCCCCCCCCCCCCCCCCCCCCCCCCCCCCCCCCTTTTCATTTTCTCGACCAGCCGCCACTTTAATTGCCCGGCAGCTTCAAAAGAACGCCGATTAAGGCCGTTGTCTCTTTGAAGCACGATCTATCTCCCCATCACGAGATAGTGATATCAACAGTCGGCTCCCTTTGGAGACAACTCGTCCTTTCCAATCACGAGAAGGATTTGAATGTTGGCACGTGATAAGGATGTAACTGGCGCGTGATTGTTCGGTACTAGTATGCATAAAATTATAGCATCATCTTGTGATGTGTCGACTGCTATAAACCAATGACAGGCTTTCATTGTTTGAAAGTGAAGGCTATAATTGGAGAAGTGAGAAAAAGTTTTCACACAAGACGCTGAAACCTAGCTAGAGCAACATTAAGCCCAACTAGTGAGTATTATTGATGGCAGGTGATTGAGACTTGTTTGGTTGATCCTATTTTTGATCTAGATCCTATGTTCAATGATGAATAAGGAGTAGATAGATATGTTATTGAAAAGAAGTGGTAAACATTCTATTCTATTTATGTGCACTGATTATTTGTGTGTGTGTGTGTTTTTGACTTGAACACTTTTGGTACCAGAACCGGAGTTTATGCCTACTAACCCTTTTGTCTATTTTTAGTAGGAAACCTATGGGTCGCAATCTTGCACTTTATGATACCATTCCTTTCCAGGTGTTGGATGGAGAGTGATGTTGTCTTGATCACCTTTTATGTTTTACTGATCTCAGTTTGTTAACTGAAATTCAGTTTATTTATTAACTAGTGCTATTGTACAAGGGAAGCCTTCTAGCCGGTTGGGATTCACTAATGCCCTGCCGACTGAAGCCCCTTGTCTCTAAGCCATAGAGATCTACATCCACCTTCTCCTGTGATTATCAGCAGGGCATCGTGGGCAGGAAGATCATCCCTGACTCACAAGCACCAAGACGGGAACGTCGTCCAGACGCCCCGCACCCAGAATCCGCGAGGAGACCACGCCTGAACCGTGCCATCCCGCGAAGCCGTAACCGGAACGACTGGGAGCTACTCTCATCTGACGAGCAAGCCCAGCCACCCCAGCATTCGCCGATCACTACGGAGGAACTTGACAACAGCTAAGTCCCCCGGACCGCGCCAATCATTTGAACTTTCCTCCGGACACTGAAAATAAGTGACCCTTCCTGCTTGGGGCTAACCTTCTAGAAAGACAAAAGTCTTGTAAATCCTTTCGGATTCCATTGTTTTTCATTCACATTTTGTTTTGGCGCCATTGAGCTGCTTTATTATTATTGTTGCATAATCTTATGCAGATTTTGTGAGTAAATAAAATACAAGTGTCAAATAATCCTGAACCCTTTGGTCAGACTGATGAGAGTGGGAGTCTTGTAATTTCATGTAAAACCCTACTTCTCTCTGTCTGCCATTTAGAGCAATTCAACCACTTGTATTTCTTACAATCATACGAGCCAGAACCCGGGCACAAATATAAATTTATTAGATGAAAAGGGGCCGGGAAAGTTGCTCATCTCCCATACCCTAGAGAAGTGGGTTAAAGGCAAATTTTCTACTTGAAAATTTAACACACTAAAAGTCTTCCCTAGAGGCTTAGCCTTTTAACCCATTACCTCGTCACAGTGAGACACACACACACACACACACACAAACCGATCGCAATACCTCGGTCTCCGGCCAGGTAATAATAAAATAACAAAGGGGGCGGGGGGGGGGGGGGGGGGGTGCGCTATGGTGAGGGGGGGGGGGGGGGAGTGTGTGTTCATTGATGTCATTTGAAAGGTCTCAATGACCTGAAGAAAATGTACTTTACATTTTTAAAATTGGATATGAAATGGGGGGTTTTATGGCTGTTTATAGTTTCAGGCAATTTGGGTTTTGCCACCTATCAAAAATGAGAAAATTGGCTACTTTGAGTTGTTGGAGTGTCAATATCAACAAATGTATAACTATAAGCCTCAAATGAAATTAGCTTTATCTACAAACTCATAAGTACAAATAATAGATCCTTCTTGGCTGTCAGAGTCCTCCAAAATTGACAAATTTAGCAAAATGGCCACAAAAACGGAGAATTTTTCTCACACATTTATGGCCATACCTCTGGTTCTAATAAAAAATGTTGTGTTGTGTTTGTCGTATCGCCCTCCCTTTGTTTGCGCAAGTTTTGTTTCCTTACTCCCCGTGGGGATACCGGGGGGTCTTTCGTAAAAATAGTTACCCCACCTTCTGTAAGTTCTGTGCTTGTAACTTCCTCTAATCTGCCACTCTTTGACGCTGCCTTTTCTTTTTGCTTTCTATCATCTACTATCTTCTGACTTATTGGCCCATTCTCCTGCCTTTTTTCAAAAAAATCTTCCAAATAATGTTTCTCCCTTGAGTTCCTCCAAAATCGGAATGTGTCGGCTGTACGCAGCGGGGAGACCAGTGAAAACTGAAAACCGGACACATACGTACCTTACCATTATGGCCTGGGAACGCAGAAGAAGAAGTTTCCTTAAATGATCAATATGAAATTTTGACCTGCCAGTACATACTTTTAGTTGTTTTCGTTCCCCAGCTTAAACGCTCTGGGGGCACACCCAGTGCCATGTGAACATTTCGCATGGCCTTGGGTGGGAAGATTACGTGTATGGCTGCTTTTAAAGGGCCCCGCCACTTGGGTAGCCATACTCCGACTTCAGGGGACATACTTTTAGTCTTAGTGCATGCATCTGTGTACATAACACTATTTCAGTATTTGCATCTAGGGCCATATATTTTTGTATGTGCTTGGTTGTCCAATGCATCCCAACCGTCATGAGGGGAGTAATTAGTTGTTTGAGTGCGCATGCATTGCTTTAGGGCAAGAACAGTGACAAAAGCTCTTAAAACATTCACTGCCAAGCACTCTGCTATGTGTTTGCCTATTATTTTAGTTTATGTAAGTTGGTGTAACTGAGAGAGAGAGAGAGAGAGAGAGAGAGAGAGAGAGAGAGAGAGAGAGAGAGAGAGAGAGAGAGAGAGAGAGAGAGAGAGAGAGAGAGAGAGAGAGAGAGAGAGAGAGAGAGAGAGAGAGAGAGAGAGAGAGAGAGAGAGAGAGAGAGAGAGAGAGAGAGAGAGAGAGAGAGAGAGAGAGAGAGAGAGAGAGAGAGAGAGAGAGAGAGAGAGAGAGAGAGAGAGAGAGAGAGAGAGAGAGAGAGAGAGAGAGAGAGAGAGAGAGAGAGAGAGAGAGAGAGAGAGAGAGAGAGAGAGAGAGAGAGAGAGAGAGAGAGAGAGAGAGAGAGAGAGAGAGAGAGAGAGGAGAGAGAGAGAGAGAGAGAGAGAGAGAGAGAGAGAGAGAGAGAGAGAGAGAGAGAGAGAGAGAGAGAGAGGAGAGAGAGAGAGAGAGAGAGAGAGAGAGAGAGAGAGAGAGAGAGAGAGAGGAAAATTGAGAAATTGTTGATTTTCTAATTATAAAATTTAAAATAGACCTGTTCAACTCAATCTAAGAAAATAATCTAAAGACATATCTTTCAAGACTTGCATAAACCAAAAAAACATAATTCCAGGGCTATGACATCAAAAGGTATTACTTCATCATGGCATCACACATCCCATAGTACTACACAATTAGTAGACAGGGGACAGGGCAGGGAAAGGCGGTTAAATATAAAAATGATTCTTGGTACTAGACATAATGGAATTTTTGCATCATTTGAGGTTTTTTATTTCACAAGATGGATCTAAAATCTAATTTTTAAACTAAATGCCTCTTATATTTGAACTGTGTGTGTGTGTGTGTGTGTGTGTGTGTGTGTGTGCGTGTGCGTGTGCGTGTGCGTGTGTGTGTCCTTCTGTTTGTTCGCTCTGTAATTCACGATTCAGTGTACAGAATCGCCTTCAAATTTTGTGTGATGATGTATTATGGTGCCGGGAGGGTCCCATAGAAAATGTGTAACCGTGTTGACCTTGACCTTGGAGTTTGACCTTGAAAACCGGTCAGAAGTAGTAGTAGTAACTAAAAGGTAGTAATTAGGGAATGACTGGCTGGACTGGTTTTCACTGGTTACTTCTCTTGCATCATAAATCTGAGTGAAAGATGGGTAGAGGCGAAAGAGAGAGTGTGTGTGTGTGTGTGTGTGCGCATGGACATGCGCAGCGAGCAGGACTGCCAGTTCAAAATAAATATACAGAAAACAGAATTCAATTAATATCTTTGCTACTTTTGAAAAGGGGCTCATTTGAAGTTTGACATCCAACTTGATACATCATGTGCAGAAATCTGAGATCACAGAAAACAGTTTTGGCTCTTAGTCTTCAGTGTTCCCGATTACGCAGATCTGTACGTAAATTACGTACAAAGTTTTAAGTTTGACGTATAAATTTTTCAGTCAATACGTCATTGTGACGTACAGTTTTTCTCTCAGCCGATTGCTTCCTCAAACGTGTTCGCCGCGATCAGAATGTCGAAGCCATTTCCGCTTGCGGGAAACGATCAACAAAATATACTGGGCCTATTCTTTCACTACTATACCATGCTTGAAGCAGACGACAAAAACTATCATGAACCACAGAGTAATTTCCATTTGATTCTCGCCACCCATGCTGCTCGCACGTGCACTGCTGCCAAGCCAAGCCCGCGTGTTTCTTGGAAGCCAAAAAATGGCGCTGATTCGCTGGATTGCGAAAACTTCGACGCGAAATTCTTCCAAAGACTCTGAAGTTTTAAGTGAGGTGACCCTCAAAATGTTTCAAATGACCCTTAAAATTTGGGGGCAAAGGGTCATGATGACCCTTAAAAATCTGGAAGCATGGGGAACACTGGTCTTTGATTCTATTGATTTGATTGACTGAAATTGTGAACAGAAATAACAAAGAACAAAGAAATCATTCAAATTTTGAGTTAAATAGCTTGGATGGATTGGTAGAATACATTATAAACTAAAAATAGAGATGAATATGGCATAAAAAGAAATGTTGTTTGCTATGTAAAGTTTTAGTACACTATTTAAGTATAATAATTATGAAAAAAAAATGATGTAATAATATGAAACTTAATTCTACCGTAAAACTACAGCATTTTTTTGCCTACAATGCGCAACTTTTTAAGTACTTTGATCCCTGCGCCTTGCCTGCTGATAGTGATAGTGCCTGATATATATCCTAAAACACAATTTTTTAGTATGGTGGCTCCAGGTTGAACACAAAAATATCATAAAAGCATTTTAAAATACTCACAGTGTTGTTCAAATCGGATTCTTGTTTATCCGATGTCATCTCAAGACTGATATCCTGTAACATAACAACAGGCCATTATTGCACTGTTCAGTTTTCAGAGGAACCATAGCATAATTTACACAGCATGCATATCAACATTTTTTAAACAGTTAACCCCTTGACTGCCATTATATGTGCTTGATGACATCACTAATGATGTCAACAGATGAAGGGGAATAGCTTTGGTATGTTGGTTTTTGCTTTCACACAGTCAAGGTTGTTCCCCAAACCATTTTGCCAGACTGAATCTATCACTCAGTATTAGTTCTTCTTCATCTCAAGTTTTAACCAAAAAAAGTTCTCTATTTTTTCTGGCAGTCAAGGGGTTAAAGTACATGTAATAAAATAATACAGTGTTGTAGAACATGTTCAGGGGTCTGCGGTCATGACCCACATGGACATTCATCAGGTTGTTTGCTGGCGTTTGTTGAGCTGGCGGGGTATATGTTTGTAATAATCTATCTAGCACACATCTCATCCATCAATAAAATCAAATCATTGAACTGAAGCAAGACAGTTCACTTTATTAAATGCCTTGTTCAATTGTTACGTAAAAAATTTTTATATGAAAAATCATGGTACTGCTTAGTCTTTTGCGGAAGACACAAAAGACAAAAGAAAAGAAGTTGAGGAAATATATACGTAATGATCATGCAAGCAGAGATTCAAAAGACTTGCGTATCGTCGGTTTTAGCCTATCTCCGTTATCAACAAGTTAACACTGAACTCAGAAAGGACATTGCAAAGCTTGAAGTTAAAATACTCACAGTGTTGTTCAAATCGGATTCTTGTTGATCTGATGTCATCTCAAGAGCAGTATCCTGTAAAGTAAACAGGCGATTAATTTAGTGCCATGTTAAATCTCTAGTATACATATTTCAGAATTAATTTCACATCCGCGTTTTACCTTTTTCAAATAGACACCAAAACCTCACATCCACATGTATATTACAATATATAGTGAAGAGGTACTGTGAAGAAGTAAGAGGTAAATGCAGTAAATAGTCAATGAACTGTCAGTCAAACAAGCTGAGTTAAAGAACTAGCAATACGCAGCAATAAAGATGTAAGTGGATAACAACAAAACAAATTAAAAAAATACATGAAAAGTAAAAACTTTAAAAAGAATTGACCAAATTGCAGCCAGAGATTCTGAAGTGAAATTGCACCTACTGTATTAGTATTACAGTTACAGTAGAACCTCCCTATTATTTTTTAAATTAGTATTAGACCTTGAAAATCAGCCCCAAAAAGGTTTTAATTAAATAGGGAGGGGTCTTAACTTTTTCACTTCCTTCATTCAGCATGCTCCACACATATATGTGTGGTGACTTTGCCTCTGAACAGTGCACTGTTTTATGTAAAGTCTAATTAACGAACAAAAACGTATTTATTGTATGTACACTGTACGTCATAACCTTCAACCCTAAATTTTCACAACCATCAAAACTTTTGTTCAGAGCGGGGCGGGGGCGAGGGGAGGGCAGATGGCTCGCAAAAAAGTCGCATCAAATTCTTGATCGTGATCAACAGCACCCAAGGAATGTGTTGTGCAGTAAAACTAGTAAAAGACATTTTGTAAGACTAAGTAAGAGCCTCAGGGCTCCCAGGGACCCCCATTT
The DNA here is from genome assembly GCA_017654935.2 of Phymorhynchus buccinoides. Classification (NCBI taxonomy): domain Eukaryota; kingdom Metazoa; phylum Mollusca; class Gastropoda; order Neogastropoda; family Raphitomidae; genus Phymorhynchus; species Phymorhynchus buccinoides. Next base: position 17,654 of record JAGGCT020000213.1, read on the forward strand.
GGGGGTCTATGAAGCACTAAAATTCTAAAGGGCCCTCTAAAAGAATGTGCAGGGGGTCCCAGGGATGCAAGGAGAAAAAATATTTTTAGCATTCGCAATGCCACTGGGAGTGGGACCCTCTATCCCGCCTCTAGGACCCTTTATACTGTAAAAGAAGGAGTCCCTGAGAGTGGAAACTCTTGTTTCACGGAACGACTGGGAGCCCTGAGCCTACTGCGATTATAAAGTAAAACACAAAAGTGAGAGCACAGCACTGGCCACATACTGATACTGCAAACTGTTGGCTGCACACCCCTGCAAAAAGGGCAAAGAGAGTGACAGATTAGAGGAAGTTGCTAGCGCAGAACTTCCAGAAGGCAGGGAGACTATTTGTACAAAAGACCCCCAGGTATCCCCACAGGGAGACTTGTAGAAGGGGCAGGGCTGTCCAGCTCCCCATATGGAGGCTGAGGCAAACACCCACTGCCCCACCTTCTGTAATTTCTCTGTTGAGATAATAAAGTGTACTTGACTTGACTTCTTCGATCGCTCAGACAGTTTCCTGTCAATTATGAGCACAGATGTGTCATGCTGCCGTTATGCACCTAACTAAGAAATAGGCCCAGCAAGTCCGACTTCAGCTGGAGGAAATGTTTTTGAAAGTGTTTCATGAAAAATGGCAGGAGAATGGACCGGGTAAGACAGAAAGATGATAGATGACAGTAAGCAAAGGGAAAAGGCAGAGTCAAAGAGAGTGACAGATTAGAGGAAGTTACTTGTAAGCACAGAACTTCCAGAAGGTGGGGGAACTATTTATACAAAAGACCCCCCCCCCCCCCAGGGTTCATTCTTGGCGTCGGTCATCGGTCATTGACGCATAAACCTTCAATTTTGACTGATAGTTTTAGTAGGCAGGCGGTCATCTGACCGATTGATTTTTCATCAAAGCAGTCAACAAAACGAACGCCGAAACGAAGAAATGGCAGCATTGCACATTCGGTAAAGCTTTTCCGATCCAACTTTTTGAAGACCAGATAAAGTTCCAGCGTGACCTAGTCTTCTAGGCCTAGTGCTAAACAAGATCGTTCTATCTCGGCCTTTGACAACAAAACGTGTTAAAAGTAAAACCAGCTATGCCTCCCAAAAAGAAGCCACGAGTAGGAAAGGGGCAGAAGAATTTGTTTGATAGTTTCGGACTCGCTCAGACATCGTCTGCAACTTGTAGGATCGTTGGAATTAGGTCAAGCCACCCCAACTTTTCCACATCAAAACTCCGAACCCGATTTTCGCTTCGTGCCACAGCGGTCAGTCTGCTTGCTTTGGTTTTCCTGGTTGTCAGTCTTGTTTCTGACCATCCGGGGTTTTCCTTTCTAAAGCAGACACATGTCCGGTCATTCCAGAACGATCTTTCTTTACATTTGAATGCTTGTTCGCGAGAGCGAAGCGCTTTAATATTGTTGTCTGATTTCTTCGTTGACCAAATCTGAACGGTAAATAGAACATTTTTTTAATTAATGGAACATTAAAATCAATCAATTTTCTATAAGTGTACCAAATTTGGTGCATGTAAAATGGAGCTCATGTAATTCTTTTAAGAGCACAAAGCGGGAGGTGTTATCGTCGAACGGAGGTGTTATCGTCGAACGGAGGTCCGACATGTATTTAAATTTTTCTTTCAAGTGGCATTGCCAAGACACACTGATGGGTCGATGTTGGAGTACATTTATATAAATTTACTGAATTAATTAGGAAACAAAATCATATTTATATTGATATAAAATGAATATGTAGTATTTTTTCTTTTTTTTTGCAGGGGGGGGGGAAGATTATTGCTTTCATACTAACATGTCTTCAATAATAATTAGTATGCAGATCAGTTTGCTTGTGTCACTGTATGTTTGTACTCTAAATAAGTTGAACTTGTGCATCGTCAGCCAGCATTGAGTCTGAGTCAACAAAGCCTGCAAGTTCGATAGAGGAAAAAGCAGCAGCATCAAGCCGTTCTTTTAGATATCTATGTGAATGGCATCATCTCAAAAACATAAGCTACTGCATTAATATGCAAGTGTGTGTGTACGCTTGTCTGTCTGTCTGTCTGTCTGCCTGTCTCTCTGTCCATATCTCGATCTGTCATATATCCCCCCCCCCCCCCTCTCTCTCTCTCTCTCTCTCTCTCTCTCTCTCTCTCTCTCTCTCCTCGTCAGCCTATTCCAGGGGTTATGCACATTGTTTGCCTGTGTGTTCACTGTGCATAAACACTATGAATGAGAATGAGATTACATTTTTTTAAAACAAGCAGGATCATAGGGTTAAATTGTGAGCAGGAATATTAGTTTCCTTTGACTTTATTTTTTACATTAAAGTACATGTAACTTAAACTATGAAATGGCAAGGTACATTTTACACTCTGTGTGTGGTGTGTGTTTGTGTGTGTGTATGTGTGTGTGTGTGTGTGTGTGTGTGTGTGTGTGTGAGAGAGAGAGAGAGAGAGAGAGAGAGAGAGAGAGACTCAGAGAGAGAGAGAGAGAGAGAGAGAGAGAGAGAGAGAGAGAGAGAGAGAGAGAGAGAGAGAGAGAGAGGGGGGGGGGGGGCGAGGAAGAGAAATAAAAAAAAAATCTGATGAAAACCTTCAACCATGGGGAAAGGCCACATGTTTGCTAGGCCTAATCTTCATGAACAACGTACCGTGGTAAATCTGTGACCTATTGTTTTGGGAAAATTACCTATTCTATAATTGATTTTTCTGCCAACTGGTCAAATGACCTATAATGTCCTGTGGCAAGAATGAACCCTGCCCCCCCGGTATCCCCACGGGGGAAAACTGACCCGCCCAAATAGAATTACTAAATCAGAGAAATAATTTTACAAGCACAGAACTTCCCGAAGGAGGTGAACTATTTAACAAACACACACACACGTGTGCTCGCGAGTGCATACACACACACACATGGTATCATCACAGGGAGAGACTCGTTGAGGGCTATGTTTTTTATTGTTTTCTGAACACAGCTAGATCACAATATTTCCAGGCCTAAAAACTTTTTTTAAACTCTCAGTGCACTTTTAAACTCTCAGTGCACCCTCCCAATTCCATTCAGTTTCTATACTTATAGACTTTTTAGGCTCCATCAATGTACCCAAACCAGAACCAGAGCCCATCAGTCAAAAATTGCAGGTTTAGTTTTCATTGTTTCAATCAAGTATGCAAACTATAATCTCTGCACACACACAAATGACAACTGGGATGAATGCTTCAACAAATATGTTCAGAAACAGTCTGGTACAAAAAGGCCTACTTAGTACACACATGATCTATACGTGCAAGTCACTGTTAGGTCTAGTTCTGTTCAGACTAAGATACTGTCAAAATTAGTGTGAAAACATTAGTAATTACCCAACAGAATGCATACATGAATTAATCAAAAGCCAAGTACACATAAACTGGAATGCTCATTACCAACAATTCCACAAATAAATTAATATAGATTCATAAAATTATCTTTTAGGCCTAAATGTTAACACTGAAGCGCCGCCATCTTCTGAATCTTGTTTCTAAAAATAGTGACGTAATGGCCTTGACTCAAAAGTAGGACCGCGACACGTGTTGATAATTTAACAGCACGCATCTGCATAAATATTTCTCCTGGTTCCAATAACAACACTTAATTTGTGAATTGTATATGTCAACTTGCAACAAACGGCGTCAGGCAAAGCTGACGAGCAAAATGAATGGGCAAAATTGAAAATGTGAATCCACGACTCGACAACATGATGCAAACCAACACACAGCACATCATACCACATGCTTCAATGTCAAACGCCGACAATTTACAAACACATATATTACAGTAAACACAGTACATACAGTGGGTATTTTAACACATTTCTTAAACAATTAAAATCCTCAGAAAATCAAAAACACGTTCAGAGTACACAAACAGAGAGACTCAAATGGGTAGTCAGCACAGTGGTCGGTGGATCATTCTTCGTAGTAACATGGCGGGTGAATAAGCAACGTGAGAAACAATTTTTATATAAATCTTACCTTCCCTCCGAATACGATTTTGGATGCAAACGGTGACTCGTAGATTGTTGGTTCTGTCACCGGCTTGAAATCCTTTATAACATTGGAAGCCGTCTGTCTAAAATCCAATAAACAAACGAAGCACACTGCACTACCAACCTCAGTCTAGTCTACACAGACACTCCACAGCGCTCTTGTCACATGGGAGACCCATCCAACATGGCAACCGGTTTTTTGATAATTATAATAATACATCAAAATATATCAGAGTATCTTCTTTTCTCTTAAAATACACAAAAATCACAAGCAAATATAAAAATATGTTCACCGTAAATACTTGACTTTTTCGTTTTCTTGACTTCTCGTCCCCGGCGGACCTCATTCGGCGGCGGGCGTTGTTGAAGGGACTGCGTGTGTCAAGGTCATAGGCTCCCCCGCTGTAGTTAGACATGTTTTTCATAGAGATTTCTTATGAACAAAAAGCGTAGGGCCTGCGTTCCATGCGAAGTTGAATGTTCGTTATCAATCTGCGGTTTAAAATCTTGAACGTATAAAACAATAATAAAATTGGAATATGAATTAGATTGTGGGTACCTGTGTAGATTGTACACAAGTGTGTTTGCAAATCGATCGCATGCCATTTAAGGAGCACTCTTGCAAGAGGCGTGCAAGCTTCTCGGAAATCGCACTGAATAAAATGTTGCGTTTCTTAGTGATTTGCACAAGACTAGATTAGCCTTTACATTTATTCTGGCATATCCAAAACTTGACCATTAGAAGAACCCTCCACAACAAAAGAGGAGGCAGCAAAGCTGAAAGCCATCAGCAAAAGCTGAAAGCCATACAAACGTACTCCCAGATCAACAAAAGATGAGCATAGAAAAAATTGCACGACCTGATCATTTCCGGGGGGGGGGGGGGGGTGTATTAATGCATTTAGATTATTATTTTTACATTTTATTGGCATTTTTATGATTACTAGTACAAAGACAAATTACAAGAAGTCAGTTTTCTTTCTTCAGTCCCCGGGCTGTGTGAGTGGAACAGCCTTCCACCTGAGGCAATAACATCTGCCTCGGTGGAGGTCTTCAAAGCCCAGATTTAACTCCCTCCCCTGTCCTCTTCCCCCCTCACTTCCCGGGCCTTTCCCTGGAACGAGCTGATCATCTGGGCAGCGTTTACTCCCGGCCTACAGATTGATTTCTATACCGGAAGCCCCCGTTTGTAATGCATCATAACCGTCAATAGATGTCAAGAGAAAGAAGAAGAGGTTTGTTTTCCCTATAATATCTGTTATTATCATTATTCGCATTTTACGCACAATATCGTGTATGGGGAAGACGGGGTAAAAAGCGCATGGGCGGGTAAGAAGCCCACCCCAATTATCTCATGTAATGAAGCAAATTTCAGTCTCATTTTGCCCATGAGACGAGCGTTAATGTCTAGCATTCGTCTCATGGGCAAAATGATTGGAGTGGCCCTTGAGGAGCATGAATGTGAGAGAGGGATCTTTTGATGATGGCTTGTTCTGCTTGTGTGTGCGTGTGTAAACTTTGTAACTTGTTGTTTTGAATAAGGATCGTTTTATGAAAGAAAGAAAAATTGCACGCTCTCGATTTCGTTTTACGGCTTACTGTTTGGGGGCAAAATAACATTACACTATACAGGCATCATTGTATGTTCATTATTTCAATATAATATATATTACTTATGTTGATTTCGGGGGGGGGGGGGGCAAAATAACATTACAGGCGTCACGTCATTGTCAATATCATCACCATTACAACCAAAACGGCCCCGGTCACTGTTTATTATACCCCCGCCTACCTAGGTAATGGTATATAGTTTTAACTGACTTCAAGTTTTAGGGATGGATCCCAAATTTTTTAATAATTAGACATTGTGAGCACATGCCGCCTGTCAGTCGCGTACCAAGTTGGACTTTAAACGCCGTGAGGCCCAGTCCAGTAATAGGAAGAAGAAGAAGAGGGGGGGGGGGGGGTATTCTGGAATCACTTTCTCCGTCTGTCTGTCTGTCTGACCAACAACCCACATAGACACCAACATATAGTCATTCATAGTGAATGCAATAGTTATGTCCGGCAAGAAGACCCACAGGAGCCCACTAAGAGACAAAGCCCACGGGGAGGGGGATAGAGAGAGAGAATGAACACAAACATTTTATTATTTTTATTAACTAAGGCAAAATCGTTGAGCACAAGCACGCGCGCGCGCACACACACACAAACAAACTGACTGAAACAAGCACACACACATCACACAAACACATCACATCACACACACACTTGGTGTTGAATCCAGTGGCAGGGGCCGTTTTGGTAACAGAAGGGCCGTTTTAGTGTTGACTGAGTCCATGCAGGGGCAGGTTTTCGTCTCGAGTCCAGGAGCCGTTTTCGTAACTACATTAGTAGGGCCGTTTTCCTCAAGTCCAGGGGCTGTTTTCGTAACTAGTAGGGCCCACAGAATGTCGCTGGTAGGACCGTTTTCGTCTCGAGTCTAGGGGCCATTTTTCGGTAACTAGTAGGGCCGTTTCGTCAGGGACCGTTTTCTCCGGTCACGAGCTCAGTCACTGGGAAATGTTTCGCCCATATTGCTTACCATCTATCACTCTCTTTGACTCTGCCTTTTCCATCCTTTGCTTTCTGTCATCTATTTTTCTGACTTACTGGAACATTATGATTCTCCCGACCAGTTTTTTTTAGTGGGGGTGGGGGTGGTGAGCGTCGCTGTTTCTCTCTCTCTCTCTCTCTCTCTCTCTCTCTCTCTATATATATATATATATATATATATATATATATATATCTACTCCTTATTCATCATTGAACATAGGATCTAGATCAAAACTAGGGTCAAACAAACCAGATCTCAATCACCAGCCATCAATAATACTTACTAGTGGGCTTATTATGACTGGTTGTGAGTGTTGCTCTAGCTACGTTTCAGCGTCTTGTGTGAAAACTTTTTCTCACTACTCCAATTATAGCCTTCACTTTCAAACAATGAAAGCCTGTCATTGGTTTATAGCAGTCGACACGTCACAAGATGATGCTATAATTTTATGCATACTAGTACCGAACAATCACGCGCCGACATTCCTATCTTGCTCGTGATAGGGAAGGAATAGTTGTCTTCAAAGGGAGCCGACTGTTGATATCACTATCTCGTGATGGGGAACGGAGAGGGGGGGGGGGGGGGGGGGGTTAAAGGGAGATAACCTCTGTAGGTGGTACATGCTGACAGGGGAGGTAAATCGGGGTTCAAAGAGACAAATGCCTTAATCGGCCTTCTTTTGATGGAGGATGGCAATTAAAGTGGCGGCCAGA
>JAGGCT020002140.1:0-25000 GCA_017654935.2 Phymorhynchus buccinoides
AAAAAAGGGTTCGAAAATCATTGGGTTTTTTTTCCTTCTCACATCATCTTTTCATCACGCACCGGAGGGATGACAAAGCAACCAAAAGAACGTCAAAGCACTCACACGGTGCAAACCCACTAACAAGGGAAACAACTTTATTCCAGGGTGTAGAGTGATGTGTGTGCGTGTATGTGTCTCTGTGTGTAGTGTGTGTGTGTGTGTGTGTGTGTGTGTGTGTGTGTGTGTGTGTGTGTGTGTGTGTGTGTGTGTGTGTGTGTGTGTGTGTGTGTGTGTGTGTGTGTGTGTGTGTGTGTGTGTGTGTGTGTGTGTGTGTGTGTGTGTGTGTGTGTGTGCCTCTGTGTGTATGTGTGTGTGCCTCTGTGCGTATTTGTATGTATGCGCGCGTTTGTGTGCGCGTGTGTGTGTGTGTGTCCGCGTGTGTGTGTCTATGTATGTGGTGTGTATGTGTATGTGTAGGCATATATGAAGGGATCCATTCATGCATGTGTGTGTGCTTGTGAGCGTACGCGCATCTCTTTCTCTTTCTCTCTGTCTTTCTCTCTGTATGTCTGTGTGTATGTATGTATGTGTGTGTGTGTGTGTTTATGTGTGAGGGAGAGAGAGAGAGAGAGAGAGAGAGAGAGAGAGAGAGAGAGAGAGAGAGAGAGAGAGAGAGAGAGAGAGAGAGAGAGTGCGTGCGCGCGCGCGTGTGTGTGTGAAGTGGGAGACGTTCTGGCACAATCTCTCTTTTGACATTGTCTCATTCAAACAACAGATTTAACAAACTGCTTTCTTGAATAAATGCACATGCATTTTTTTAATTCAAAATATGTGCATACCTTTGTTTATTTAAAAAAAGGTATGTATCTATAGTTATTACGTTACGCAACCAATCAATCAATCAAGCAAGCAAGCACTTTATTCTTCTTTGTCCTGCAGTCAGCAATATCTAACTATCCAATACAGCCACATGCATGTTGTAAAGTTTCCGCAAAAAAAGCTGTCTCTTACTTACATTATCGAACATCGCACCCCCTTACCACAACACTCTTCGCATCAGCAATCAGAATGTTAAAATCTCAAATAATAAATTAAGATTTATTTTTTAACAAACGAATGTTCATCCACCAGATCACGTGTCAAAATCACGGGTTTTCTCTCATAGCTGTTAAGAAATCTTGTTTTGACCAGGTTTCACAATGTACAAATGCCCCCCAAATTGAAAACGAAACATCATTTTAAAGAGCTGCCTCAATTTCAAGTTGGGGGACTTTGTTATCATGGGTCACAGCTACCCAGAACAAAACCAAAGGGACTTAATCGTGGTGGGTCAGTGTCTCTTTAAGTGCAGGATATGCTTATTCATCAGTTCATATTTGTTATGTATTGCATGCTTAGAACCAAGGACAGAATGGAAGACTAGGCCCAGTCTAAATTCTGATCCTTGTAAAATAAAGTATTTGAAGTTTGATGTTTGAAGTCCAATTAATTACACGTTATGGTAAATAAGCGCTTAGAGCTTAAAGGTGAAGCGCAATATAAATGTTCTTAGATAAATAAATAAATATAAATACGCATACAAATTATTCCCGTAATGTAAATCATTGAGGTAAAGGAGTACCAATAAATAACTCGCACAGACATCAACAACAATATTTTCAATTATGCAACTAACATTCTCATTTACATTTTGCGTTTTACACAATTCAGAAATAAACGGATACACAAAATGGAAAGGGAACTATATACACAGTATTCTCCATACCCGTTTCCTTATCTCTGGTTAAAAATAAAATGTCAATGTTAGAGAGGAAGACTTAGCATGTCCATGTTGTGAGCCCCACAAACAGAGGTCCATTTTGTGTTACGATGTCCCATGTATGATAACCTAAGGCAACATATTCCCTGCTGAATAGTATAATAGTCCATCTCTCTTTAGACTGACTTTATTATTAGCATGTGAACACAAATCTGTGGTTTTACGTTTGGCTGTGTATTTAGATAAGGCATTCAAGGTACGTTATTTGAATAATATTATGCTTGACTGAATCTTGTATCCATATGTATCAAATGCGCGAGACTGATTAATTGTTTGTATATATTTGTGCATATGCATGCACTTTGAAATCCATGCTGATTAGCCCACTTTCTGTAACCATCCCCGGTGACATGGGCCAATGGCCTATTCATTAAAATCGTTCAGTCTTCAGACACCACAGCTTAGGGTTTGTAGTGTTAAAAATCAAAAACTGCTGTTGTTTTTTCTTTCTCTCCAGCTTGTGATTCTCTTTTATCTTTCTTTTCTTTTCTTTTAATTCACCATATTCTTTCTCTGTCCTACTTAAGGCCTTTCTTCCGGCAAAAGTGGACAACCCCCTCCCCACTTCCGGTTCCATGCCAGAATAATCAGCGTAAGCTCTTCATTGATTGTTGCCATGTACGGCGAGGAAGAAGCTGGGATCAAGGAATGAGGGTCACCCAAAGGAAGACCTGTGAAGAGGGGCCTGTCGGGTGTGGCTGCGAATTGGGATTCGGAGTGAGCGGCGTGGAAGCAACGCTACTCACTGCATAGCCCAGAACATGGTACAGCAAACAAACAAAAATGTCCCTAAATGTCGGGTCAAAGTGACGGAGTGTGAGCTTACTGTGTTTTTAGTTTTTTAGGGTTTTTTTCATTTATGTTGCTGACGTTACGGGTGGGGCCAAACCATTGTTCTGTATTTCCGTGTGTTTTTTCTGTCGGGGGATGGGGGTGGGGAAGGGGGAGGGGGAAGAGGGGTGGGGTGGGAGAAGGGGGTGGGGTTGGGAGTTGAAAGACAATCACTCGATGACGCAAAGAAAACTGGTCGACCTAGAGCAGGCGTGCAGAGCAGAGATTCCCATGGCGATGACCACCGCCCTCTCCAGTCCATCCACGTTGTTGTAGTTCGTCACGAGGACTTGGTCAGTGAGGGCCAGGGCCAGGTCACGTCGGTCAGCATCGTCACAGTACCATGACAACGCCCTCACCGGCACATGATGGCGATGGCTGAGACGGTTCACCAGCACTCGCGCGTGTTGTGCGCCAAAACTAAAGTCGTCAACCAGAATCCAGCAATCTCTGTAGCGAGGGTGACCTGAAAGTAACGTGGCCAGGAGGACTTGGTGTCACTTGCGCGCATCTACACTGGATGAAAGCCGTTCGCAAACAGACGGTGTGTGTGTGTGTGTGTGTGTGTGTGTGTGTGTGTGTGTGTGTGTGTGTGTGTGTGTGTGTGTGTGTGTGTGTGTGTGTGTGTGTGTGTGTGTGTGTGTGTGTGTGTGTGTGCGTGTGCGTGTGCGTGCGTGCGTGCGTGCGTGTGTGTGCGTGCGTGTGCGTGTGCGTGCGTGCGTGTGTGTGTTAATTCAGGTCAAGTCAAAATTATCTTTATTGTGGGTTAAAGAATAAGCTAGCAAAGCTTTTTTCATCCTGCCCTCCTCTGTGTGTGTGGTTGAGAGAGCGAGAGAGAGGAGAGAGAGAGAGAGAGAGAGAGAGAGAGAGAGAGAGAGAGAGAGAGAGAGAGAGAGAGAGAGAGAGAGAGAGAGAGAGAGAGAGAGAGAGAGAGAGAGAGAGAGATACAATACACACACACACACACACAAACACACATACACACATCCATATACACACATACTCTCACTCCCTCTCTCTCTCTCTCTCTCTCTCTCTCTCTCTCTCTCTCTCTCTCTCTCTCTCTCTCTCTCTCTCTCTCTCTCTCTCTCTCTCTCTCTCTCTCAGATACACAAAATAGGCATACACTAGCATACACCTACCAGTATATGACAATAATATAATCTAAAGTAACGCATCCATACAAAATGAAGTATGCACGCATGCATGATATATCTGAATACACCCTCCAAAATCCACCTCTCTTTGCTCTCTCTTTATCAACACAAGAGCTCGCAAAGGACTAAATACCAGGCATGGGATGGAGGAATCGAGAACAAAGCTGAAAAGTGTGAGGCAGGGGACAAAGCCCCCTGAACCTGAAGCTGTTCCTGTAATATAAGCCTTAAAACAGCATTAAGACTATAACGCATATATTTAGTTCATTTTGATTCGATTATAAGAAGTAATTCTTACTCAATTGGTTTATTTTCTTTTTTGCCTAAACTATGTCCTCCTGGGCCATCAAAAAAGCTGAAATTTGCTTGAAAGTTGAAAATTCCCATGCCTGCTAATTACTCAATTCGCTTTTTTTTTTAATAAACAAGAAAACGTAGAATAGTTTTAGTTAATCGTGTTTTTCTTTAAATCATTAATTTTTTTTTTAAATAGTCGAAATAAATCCTTAGGATCCAGTTCAGGTGACTGTACATTTGTCACAAATTGTTAAAAGTGCTTATCTCTATTAGATAAACAGGTGCATGTGCTTCACAGGCCTAATTGTGCAGATTCGTGACAGTAATAGAAACAAGTAAAACAACGCGAAGACACTGGTAAACAAAAACATAACAACAAAGATCAGATGACAGCGCTGACGGTGATCTAACAGAACAGCTGTCCTACCTGGCTGTCCCACCCCCAGTTCTCTCAACAGCTGACCAATGTGGTCAGCACAGGCCTCACATTGCCAGGGTCGACCCTGACTGTGTCCTGGCTGACCATCGTGGTCAAGCTGCCGGACTGGAGGCCCCTGTGTGGGGGCAGGCACCACCGGGGCGCTGTAGCGGGGGACAGTGAAATCGTCCATGTAAGGGTACTCCGACACCCGCGCAGTGACTGCAGGCGGTGACCTCAAAGGTTCGCGTAAAGTATGAACCTGCAGCCAGGTCGGCGGATGTGTGGGGTCGTTGTCCATTCTGAACAGACCAGCAGCCCAGACGCAGACTCTGGGCAGTTCAGTGCGCACAGCTGTGAGCCAACTGAATAAGTCGTTCCTGTGAAGAGGATATAAAGTCCAGTGTAGGTCAGAAAGATCCACTGACATTTGAATTGACGTCTATTAAACACAGCGTGCAGTCAATGTTCTGCCTTCTGGATAGTGACCATAATTATGTACCATAACACTGATTTATGTCATGGTAATTCGCACACTGTAAACTGTTACATAGTATTCTCCAAATCATAACACCAGAGAACTTAACAGACTGGAATGATGTGAGAGAAAAGATGTAACCTGTTATGATCTAATGCTAACCCTTTCACCGCCACATTATGTCCATATTTAGAGAACAAAATCCATCTGCAGTAATTCTTCTGTGACATATATAAAATAAGGTCTATCCTTACTTTAAGTAGGCTTTGGATAATATACCCCAATTTGATGCCTTTTTGACAACGTTAAATCACTGTGGTGCTAAAATGCGACTTTGGCGGTGAAAGGGTTAATATAGAGTGGAATCTATTACCATCTCTTGTAGGCGACTGTTCAACGGACATCATCCATTACAAAGAGGAGTAAACAACACACACACACACACACACACACACACACACACACACACACACACACACACACACACACACACACACACACACACACACACACACACACACACACACACACACACACACACACACACACACAGACACACACACACACACACTACACACTACTACTACTACTACTACACACACTACACACTACTACACACTACACACACACTACTACTACTACTGCTACTGCTACTGGTTCTCCACCTACTCCTCCTCCTACTCCTACTACTACTACTACTACTACTACTACTACTACTACTACTACTACTACTACTACTACTACTACTACTACTACTACTACTACTACTACTACTGTTGCTGCTGCAAGGGAACTTGCACATGGCTCAAACACTAACCTGACATCGTCAACATCATCGAAGAGGACAAAGGCCTCAGGACCACGAGGATGATGCAGCAGAAGTTTCAGCTCCGCCACGGCAGCGTGGACGTCATGGCGGCTACAGCTAAGACACTGGATGTGTCCAGCTGCCGTGGTCCCCAGGATTCCACTCAGCTGCTGCTCGATCAACATGGCAACTGCTCTGTTGTAGTGCTCTGTGAGGACCACCACCTGCCTGCCTCTGTTGGCCATCTGCACAGCTTTCAGCAGCATCGTTACGGTTTTCCCGCAGCCTGGCGGTCCACAGATGTGTAGATACTGCGGCTCCGGCTGCCTGTTGAGTAACTCCAGCTGGTCGGGGGTGAGGGTGAGGGCGGCGAAGCGGAGGCCAGTTTCAGCCACAGCCTGTCCTTCTGTCCAGATTTCTCTGAACGGATGACCAGCTGTGGGCACTGCTATGGTGCTGGCAGGGCCACAGAACCTGTTACCATGTTACGCACGCACGCACACGCACGCACACGCACACACACACACACACACACACACACACACACACACACACACACACACACATACACACACACATACACACACACACACACGCACACACACACACACACGCACACACACACACACACACACACACACACACACACACACACACACACACACACAACACACACACACACATTTAGATGACAACTTTAACTTAGAAATGTTATTCACCCAATGCCTCTCAAATAAATTGCAGCATGAACATATCCAGCATAAATGTTTCAAAAATTGTTTAGGGGTTCATAAAAAAGCTGTAAATTTAGCGGTTATTGGAGAGCTAGGTAGTTTTCCTGTTAGTTTAGCATCAATTTGTCAAATTATAAAATTATGGCATCATGTCTTAGAATCCAAACAAGACTCTTACATTAATGTCATTTACAATGAAATGTTAAACAATGAAACTAGTCAGTCACCGTGGGTTATATTCGTCAAATCTATTTTAAACGCCCTTGGATTGACGCATGTCTGGAACAACCAACACACGTTTAACATAAATAAATTATGTCATGTAATTCAAAATAAACTAAAAGAAGAATATATTTAATTTTGGAGAAAAAGAAAATCTGAGACACAATCAAAGCTAAACTTTTATAACAAGATTACAAGTGAATACAGAACTGAACCATAGTTGACAAATACTTTAATACACTTTAGCCAAAAAACATATTATGCAAACTAAGAACTTCATGCCATGAGCTTAAAATAGAAAAAGGTAGACATTCTAATATGCCTAGAGAGAAAAGGCTATGTTTACAATGTAACGAAGTAGAAGATGAAACTCATTTTGTAGACAATTGTACAAAACATACGGAAAAAAGAATACAATTTATAAAACTCGTTGAAGAAAAATACAATATACATAATGTTACACCTAGCAAATTAATTACAAATGACGCCCTTGTAAGTGAGCTTGCAAAATATCTACACAGTTGTCTCAATCAATAGCCTCAATTGCCTGAAGGAGTAGCGCAACCAGTACAAAATATCTACACAGTTGTCTCAATCAATAGCCTCAATTGCCTGAAGGAGTAGCGCAACCAGTACAAAGAAAGAAAGAAAAAAACCAGAAGCATTTAACAACAAATGTTCCGTAATTGAATTTTTTGATTTGTTATTATTACCGTTATTGTTATTTTATTAGTGTTATCTAAAACCTTGTATTGTTTTTAAAGGGCAATAAATGTTGATTCTGATTCTGATTCTGATTCACACACACACACACGCCTTATAAGAGATGTGTGTTCAATAAACAAGTAAAATATAGCAATGTCTTTGTGCGTACAGTATATGAATGTATTAAATGCTCACCAAAGTACAGTTTAAAAAAAAAAGTTTGTTCATCTCAAACATGCACATTAAATGAAGACTTCGTTCGGGTATTTACATGTTACTTTCATTTGAAGAATAATATACATCTTTCTCTGTCTCTGTCTATGTCTGTCTCTCTCTGTGTCTGTCTCTGTCTGTCTATCTGTCTGTCTGTCTCTTTTTCTCTTTATCTCACTGCCATTTGCAATGCATTAGAAATGTTGTTACTTACCTGAAGTGAGATGATAATCAAAGATAACATTATAATTATACAGGTTCTACTTTTTCGATGCGCCGTTCAACGATTCAACTTTTCTGTGGACTTTTCCTGTGCAAGTATTCCAGTTACGTTTGTTAAGGGGGATTCGCTTTGGAATATGAATGCTAACAATACTATTACGCATATTTAGTATCCTAATGTTTACCTGGCTATGATGTGATCAGATTTAGCTGACGTGGCTGACCGTGGTTACATAGATCAGCAGGTGTTCAGAATACAAATATTCCTCACCTTGCCAGCAGCCGGTCATACAGTGTATCATCCATAGCAGGGTCCGGCCCACCTGCCCAAAGCTCTGTCCACCAGGTGCCTGCTTGCTGCAGGTGGTCCCCACATAGACACCTGGTCAACGCCTGTGGCAGGTCCTGGCTTCCAGTGGTCTGAATCAATGCCTGCAGGACACACAGCGGACAAACCATCACGCAGGGTAGGTCACTGTCAGAGGTTGTACTGTATGTACAGACAGTTAGTTCAGGTAGGTCACTGTCAGAGGTTGTACTGTATGTATAGACTGTTAGTTCAGGTAGGTCACTGTCACAAGTTGTACTGTATGTACAGACTGTTAGCTCAGGTACGTTACTGTCACAGGTTGTACTGTATGTATAGACTGTTAGTTCAGGTAGGTCACTGCCAGAGGTTGTACTGTATGTACAGACTGTTAGTTCAGGTAGGTCACTGTCAGAGGTTGTACTGTATGTATAGACCGTTAGTTCTGGTAGGTCACTGCCATAGGTTGTACTGTATGTACAGACTGTTAGTTCAGGTAGGTCACTGTCACATGTTGTACTGTATGTATAGACTGTTAGTTCAGGTAGGTCACTGTCATAGGTTGTACTGTATGTACAGACTGTTAGTTCAGGTAGGTCACTGTCATAGGT
Source organism: Phymorhynchus buccinoides (assembly GCA_017654935.2). Taxonomy (NCBI): domain Eukaryota; kingdom Metazoa; phylum Mollusca; class Gastropoda; order Neogastropoda; family Raphitomidae; genus Phymorhynchus; species Phymorhynchus buccinoides. Next base: position 8,805 of record JAGGCT020002140.1, read on the forward strand.
TGTACAGTATGTAGAGACTCTTAGTTCAGGTAGGTCACTGTTAAAGATTGCATGTATGTAAACATTATTACTTCTGGCTTCTTATTATGACAATGTGCCGGATTTCGAGGTTTCATAGACAGGGTTGATAGTAAGATCAGTACTCACTGCTTTGAGCAGTGCGGAGTTGTTGACTGCTGCAGTCAGGTCGGCAGTTGTCACATTGGGCAGCATCAAGACCTTCGTGATTCTGATGCTGCCCCCGGCCAAGTCGTGAATCAAGTGCTTCAGGCCTGTCTCCTGGTTGTCGAGCTGCTTCAAGGCCTGTGTGGCTTTCTTGATGATGTTCTGCTCCATCTGTGTTGGTGACTGTGCGGTGTACGCTCCAACCGACTTCACCTCACCAAGCACCATGCCGAACCGTCGACTAATGATGATGACATCGCATTCTTCATCGGTTACCTTTTGTGGAACAGATGGGTGGAAGATGGAGGGAAGCTGTTGGATGATACTGATGGGGTTGACCTGATGGTGGGGGTTGTGAACATTGTCCAAGTACTGCCTGAACAATAGCTGGGACACAACCATCATCCCCTCGTTAATGGTTCCCAAGGCTCGGAGGCACTGGCTCTGTGCGCTGTCGTCCCGAAAGTCGCTGTCTTGGAAGCCCTCCTCCTGCAGGGTTGATGGGTTTTCTAGGAAAGCATGGCCTGCTGGTGATGATGGGGAGGAGGTCGATGGTTGTGGGGGTTGGGGTCTGGATGTGCGTGGTGGATTCTGCGCCACACGGGCAGTCAGCCCAGAAACAGACTGGACAGAGAAAGGGGACCGGTTGAAGTGAAGGGGTGGGAAGAAATAAGGTCGCTGCAGACGGTTGGGATACACAGCTCTGATGTGGGGGAGCCAGGGGGCCTCTGGAAACTGCCCTGCCTGTAATCAACCATCAGCCTGCTGTGGGCTTCCTTCTCCTCATTTCATGTTCATTGTAAAAGACTAGGTTTACTTTTTATTTGTTTGGTATTCAGTTATTCTTTGCCATTGTCCATTGTTGTGCTACGTTTATATCATCATCATCATCATCATAATCACCATCATCACCACCATCATCATCATCATCATCATCATCATCATCATCATCATCATCATCATCATCATCATCATCATCATCATCATCATCATCATTATCATCATTATCATCATTATCATCATCATCATTATCATCATCATAATCATCATCATCATCATCATCTTTATCATCATCATCATCATCATCATCATCATTATCATTGTTGTCGTCGTCGTCATATTTTCTTCTTCTCCAATTGTCCATCATCATCATTGTCGCCGTAGTCTTCATCATCATCATCATCATCATCATCATCATCATCATCATCATCACATCATCACATCATCATCATCATCATCATCATCATCATCACATCATCATCATCATCATCACCATCTTCTTCTTGCCTCCTGAAGTCTAACCGCACGTCCGCTTCATAGGAGGCGGGCAACGGCTTAAGCTGGCATACGCGGATAGGGCCCTCCCGTGGGGGATACCGGGGGGTCTTTCAGTAGAAATAGTTCCCCCATCTTCTGGAAGTTCTATGCTAGTAACTTCCCCTACTCTATCCCTTTCTTTGACTCTGCCTTTTTTTCTTCCTTTTGCTTTCTGGCGTCTACGTTTTTTTCTGCCTTATTGGTTCATTCTCCTGCCTTATTTCTATAAAACCCTTCCACATTTTTACAATTTATGATATGCCAGTTGTTTTTTTGTTCACTGGCATCTAGGCGTGAGATTCGACTGTGACGCACTTGAGTGGGCACCGGTTGTCCATTCTGCAGTTCATATTTGCCTATTTGGCCTTTTGTAGGCATTTTGTATTCCTAGTACGTGTTTGTTATCCTTGTTACTGTTTTTTGTTAACCTGGATCCAATAAGTAGAGGGGAATGGCTCGACGTTTCCAGCACGGGCTAGATACATGGACTATTGGGTACAATGATGTAATAAAGTGTTTATTTTTTGGGTAATTTTTCAGGTTGTTTGTAAAGTAAATACATGTAGGGTGTTATTGACGTGTTTGATGCTTACTGTGGTGACAGTCCTGAGAAAACCATTGCTGTTGACGGGACTATAAGCAATGCAAAAATAAAATAAATACATTGATCTTCTTCATCATCAATGTCATCAGCATCACCATCTGATGATCATGTTAACAGGTAAAGTTTTGGCGACCATTGTAAAGCATATTTTGGCATTAATGCAATGCGCTACATCAACTAGAAAAGTGACAGACAAACATGCAGAAAGTTAAACGGAAGCAGAGTGAGACAGAAAAGGAGAAGCAGACTGACACATTCACTCGCATCCACGTAACCTCCAGGTATTTGAACCGTTAATACACATACGATGGCTTAAAGCCTAAACGTACTATCTTCAGATAGTCCATTGACGTATTATTAAACTTATTGTGAAAACTATTATCGTGTATAAAAAAAATAAGACTGCAGAAATATAAAAAAGGATAATGCTCATTTGATATTATTTGTAGTCTTTTTTAATACAAGTTCTTAGTTTTAGCAATGACATCAATAATAAGTCAATGGACTAATTAGAGAAAGTCCGTTTTGGCTCCAAACCATCGCATATGCATGTACATAAAACAACACAACACATCACACACAAACGCGCGCACGCACACGCACACACATACACACACACGCACGCACGCATGTACGCACGCATGCACGCACGCGCACGCGCACACACAGACACAGACACAGACACACACACACACACACACACACACACACACACACACACACACACACACACACACACACACACACACACACACAGATTTTCCTCTCAAACCATATATTCTTTTACGAACACAGAGACGTACGTGTAATTGACGACTGGCCATGACCTATCTGAAACATAGTGGACACAATGTGGTCAATGAAACAAACATAGTGGACACAATGTGGTCAATTGAAACAAACATAGTGGACACAATGTGGTCAATGAAACAAACATAGTGGACACAATGTGGTCATTGAAACAAACATAGTGGACACAATGTGGTCATTAAAACAAACATAGTGGACACAATGTGGTCATTGAAACATAGTGGACGCAATGTGGTCATTGAAACATAGTGGACGCAATGTGGTCATTGGAACAAACATAGTAAGCACAATGTGGTCATTGAAACATAGTGGACACAATGTGGTCATTGAAACAAACATAGTAGGCACAATGTGGCCATTGAAACAAACATAGTGGACACAATGTGGTCATTGAAACAAACATAGTGGACACAATGTAGTCAGTGAAACAAACATAGTGGACACAATGTGGCCATTGAAACAAACATAGTGGACACAATGTGGTCATTGAAACAAACACTATAACCGAATTAACAACTCAGTGCACAGCATATCAATCTTTACAGCACGCTACTCATACATCGAGTACAACACAGCCTAGTGTGTCCACTTTACATAGGGCACGCTATTTATAAACCATACACTGCACAATATCATGTGCCCATTTATAGTACATGTTGCAATAATGAGCTGAGCAGCGAGCTTTTCAACACACTGCACCCAAAAGACAAGAAAATAATGTATCATCTGACATGCCCCCAGGGCGGATCAGACATTCACGGAGTGGGGTTTACAAGGGCTCATTTGGGGGTCATGGTGAGCTAAGACTATGGCATAGGACAACATTAATTTTCTCCCTCTTTTTCTTTTATTTCTTCCTTTCTTTCTTTGTTTATTTGAAGTGGGAGGTACGTGGGGGTCTGGAACCCATGTACCCCACCCCCCCCCTGCTACACACACACCGATCCGCCGCTGAGTCCGTCATATTAATTTACAAAGCAGAAAACAATCAAAATGTGTCTTCATTGCGGAAGTTATTCGATTCACTTTATAACAGACATACACAAGACACTATTCAAGTGAAAACAACCCACCAAAACAACAACAACAAAACAGACCCACAAAACCAACAACCAACAACCAACAGCAACAACAACAAAACAGACTCAAAAACAAAACAACCCAACAAGCCTCTCATGGTAAGAAGCATAACACAAGTTATTATGATATGCAATCAACAGGTCAGTTTTACACATCGATAATGACGTGACAACTGTATGGATACCAAGTATTAAAAAAGACAAAGAATGAAATACTGAGGCCAAGAGAGGAGATAACGAAATTGAACAAAGGGTGAATACTCTCTTTCTAATCTCCCCTCCACCAAAGTTGATTACGATACCAATCGTGGGTCAGAGACAAAGTGAGACAAACAAAGCATCATTCTAAAAAATAATGTGCCAATTTCGCCTTTATGACCCTCCACCCACACAGTACACATCAACAATGGTGGGGAGGATGACATACAAACAAATCAACATCTATCCAAGAGTGGCATAGCCTTCTAACCTTGGATATGTTGCACATAAACAACACACAACACAGAACAAACTGGTAAGCCTCGAAAGGAAGTTTGGTTATCAAAGAATGAAATAGTGAGGCCAAGAGAGGAGATAACGAAATTGAACAAAGGGTGAATACTCTCTTTCTAATTAACTTCCCTCCACCAAAGTTGATTACGATGCCAATCATCTAGCAGTGCGTGGGTCAGAACCAAAGTGAGACAAACAAAGCATCATTCTCAAAAAAGAATGTGCCAAGTTCGCCTTGAAAAACCCTTTGTACATACCTGAGGCGATGAAGGTGAAGACAGGCTGCAGCGATGTCTGGAAGCAGATGTCAAGAGTGATGACTGGAAACCTGCTTCACGACCCCATGGGTTGCGGATCCACAAATGAACTGAAATAAACTGTTAATCCCAACTGGAATCCCGACTGAATCGACGAAACGTTGGGGAAGCCAGACCTTGACTGGTTTGTTTGACGTTTATACGAATGTTGTATCCAAACTAAAATGCTATATTATAGAGCCTTTTTGTTTTGGTTTTTAGCTAACTACAAGACTTAGGATATATTTGCTATATTCACTAGCATTTTATATTCATAAATCACTTTCTGTATCGAGTTCCTTCCCTACAAAATAATAGTATTAATAGTCTACAACTCAGTACTAAATTCCCGGAAAATCGGGAATTCCCGCTGTTTCCTAATGTGGAGTTAGGTTTTTCCGTCGCAGCAAAGAGTGTTATCTCCATGTATTGCTCACAGTCTGCAAGGTCTATAAAATGAGTACGTTTGATAACGAATGACAGCGGGGATTCCCGTTATTAGCTAACGTGAGACAAAAAAGGCCTGAGGTCTTTGTAAGTCGGCTAAAGCCTTTTTTCCATCCACGCTAAGTCACTAGGGGAGTTGGGGGGTGTAGTGTACGTGTGTGTACGTGCGTGCGTGCGTGCGTGCGTGCGTGCGTGTGTGTGTGTGTGTGTGTGTGCGTGTGCGTGTGCGTGCGTGTGTGTGTGCGTGCGTGCGTGTGCGTGCGTGCGTGCGTGTGTGCGTGTGTGTGTGTGTGTGTGTGTGTGTGTGTGTGTGTGTGTGTGTGTGTGTGTGTGTGTGTGTGTGTGTGTGTGTGGTGTGGGGGGGGGGGGGGAGATTTTGAATTGAAAACGACTCAGAGAGAGACAGTGATAGACAAAACAGACAGACAGACAACCGTGGCAGAGATAATGACAGTTCGCTTAACGTCCTCCGGCATGGAACCAGCACATGTGGGACGTTATCAACTATATAAAGTTGGTGGAACAATCCTGGAGGTAGCCTACTGCAATACCAGAAAAGTCCCGAAGTTTTCTTCTTTAAAAAAAAGAAATCACGATAGCTTCATTATTATTATTATTATTATTATTATTATTATTATTATTATTATTATTATTATTATTATTATTAGAACATTTAGGACGCCTAATCAATTTAATGCCCTAGGCGTTTACAATATAAAAATATAATATACACATATAACACCACATATAATAATATTTAACATATAGCATAAAGAATGGGAAATACAAATTACACAAACACCCAAAGACGGTCAGACAAACAAACAGACATAGAATTACACACGCGTGCGCGCAAGCGCACGCACACCACACACCCACACACGCGGACACCCACAAATAATTATATGCGCTCACCAAGCACAGACGTTCACTCTCAGACATTCACACACCAAGTCATGAAGGAAGGGATTAGTAGTTATTTAGGAAACAGATGAGTTTTGAGATGGCGTTTGAATGTGGGCAGAGAGGATGAGTATCTGAGAGAGCGAGGCAACTGATTCCAAGTAACAGGAGCTTGATAGGAGAAAGAGCGTTGACCATAGGTTTTAGTGCGGACAGTGGGGATACAATAGAGATGGGTGTCAGATGAGGAAACATCTAAACAGTAAGACAACAGAGACCACAATGGGTGTGTTTAAATGAAACAAGTGGCGGTAATTTCAGATTCTTGGTAATGCTAAGATTTCTGATGTTAGCTAAATTAGTAGTAAGAATTTCGTAAGCGGACTCAAGTAAATAATCGAAACATACATTTTATGTGTGAGTGTGTGCATGTGTGTGTGTGTGTGTGTGTGTGGACCATAAACCTTTATATCCCAGTATCCAGGCAAGACCAGCCAGACTATTGAACTGCTCTCCGATCATAACTGGCCTGGCTGGGATACCAACTGGAGCAGTATTGAGCGAGTTACCAAGAACAGGGTGCGATGCCAGAGTGTTGTCGATAGCCATGCTCAATTGGAATCAAAGGGCCTGAAACGTAAGCGTGACTGCGATCTAGGAGGCACACGGACCTAGAAAGTGGCTGTGGACACAATCATACACACACATACACAACAGAATACGTACAAGCATAAATACAGACTGAGACACAAATACAGATAGACAGACAGACAGACAGACAGACAGACAGACACACACACACACACACACACACACACACACACACACACACACACACACACACACACACACACACACACGCGCGCACGCACGCACGCACACACACACACACACACACACACACACACACACACACACACACACACACACACACACACACGCTGTTTTTGTCTGCGTGGTTCGTAGCACTTTAGTGTTAGTTACAGCAACACAACGACGAAAACTCACATTTCCTCCCCTTATATGAGCAATCCGCCATGCGTCTGTATAGCACAATAATGACACGGAAGGCAAGCAAGCAAAACCAATAACTTCTGGAGAAGCTGGCACCAAACTACTAAGGCTCATCTGGTGCAGACTCGTCTTCAATGGGGCGACAACGAACTCCTCCCAGGGCTAAACAAAACCAGTGCCAAACCATAATAATAAAAAGAATCTCCCAACTTTTCAGGTAAGTGAAAGTCTAACCTCATCTCAGACCAACCTTTAATTTAAGCGCTTTGCATCTCAAAATCTCGCAGCTTGTTGCTGTACCAAAGAGACCAACACTGGGGTGTTTATTAATTATTATTCCTTTCCTTATTTGACAATATTTGATCATATTTCTTGTTCGATGATTTAATCATTTTAGGTGTATGTCATAGACCTAAAACTGTCGAACCAGTGTTCTAACCTCCGCCCTAAATTGTCAGTGAAACAGTACACAGTACCATTGTTCTAACCGCTGTCATAAACTTGTGATCAGTGAAACAGTACACAGTACCATTGTTCTAACCGCTGTCCTAAACTTGTGATCAGTGAAACAGTACACAGTACCATTGTTCTAACCGCTGTCCTAAACTTGTGATCAGTGAAACAGTTCAGGTATAAGTTGACACAGTACCATTGGTCTAACCTCTGTCCTAAACCTGTGACCAATGAAAGAGTACAGGTAGAATTTGACACAGTACCATTGGTCTAACCTCTGTCCTACACTTGTGATCAGTGACACAATACAGGTATAATTTGACACAGTACCATTGTTCTATCCTCTGTCCTAAACTTGTGATCAGTGAAACAATTCAGGTAGAAGTTGACACAGTACCATTGGTCTAACCTCTACCCTAAACTTGTGATCAATGACACAATACAGGTAGAATTTGACACAGTACCATTGGTCTAACCTCTGTCCTACACTTGTGATCAGTGACACAATACAGGTAGAATTTGACACAGTACCATTGTTCTATCCTCTGTCCTAAACTTGTGATCAGTGAAACAATTCAGGTAGAAGTTGACACAGTACCATTGGTCTAACCTCTACCCTAAACTTGTGATCAATGACACAATACAGGTAGAATTTGACACAGTACCATTGGTCTAACCTCTGTCCTACACTTGTGATCAGTGACACAATACAGGTATAATTTGACACAGTACCATTGTTCTATCCTCTGTCCTAAACTTGTGATCAGTGAAACAATTCAGGTAGAAGTTGACACAGTACCATTGGTCTAACCTCTACCCTAAACTTGTGATCAATGACACAATACAGGTAGAATTTGACACAGTACCATTGGTCTAACCTCTGTCCTACACTTGTGATCAGTGACACAATACAGGTAGAATTTGACACAGTACCATTGTTCTATCCTCTGTCCTAAACTTGTGATCAGTGAAACAATTCAGGTAGAAGTTGACACAGTACCATTGGTCTAACCTCTACCCTAAACTTGTGATCAATGACACAATACAGGTAGAATTTGACACAGTACCATTGGTCTAACCTCTGTCCTACACTTGTGATCAGTGACACAATACAGGTAGAATTTGACACAGTACCATTGTTCTATCCTCTGTCCTAAACTTGTGATCAGTGAAACAATTCAGGTAGAAGTTGACACAGTACCATTGGTCTAACCTCTACCCTAAACTTGTGATCAATGACACAATACAGGTAGAATTTGACACAGTACCATTGGTCTAACCTCTGTCCTACACTTGTGATCAGTGACACAATACAGGTAGAATTTGACACAGTACCATTGTTCTATCCTCTGTCCTAAACTTGTGATCAGTGAAACAATTCAGGTAGAAGTTGACACAGTACCATTGGTCTAACCTCTACCCTAAACTTGTGATCAATGACACAATACAGGTAGAATTTGACACAGTACCATTGGTCTAACCTCTGTCCTACACTTGTGATCAGTGACACAATACAGGTAGAATTTGACACAGTACCATTGTTCTATCCTCTGTCCTAAACTTGTGATCAGTGAAACAGTTCAGGTAGAAGTTGACACAGTACCATTGGTTTAACCTCTACCCTAAACTTGTGATCAATGACACAATACAGGTAGAATTTGACACAGTACCATTGTTCTAACCTCTGTCCTACACTTGTGATCAATGACACAATACAGGTAGAATTTGACACAGTACCATTGGTCTAACCTCTGCCCTAAACTTGTGATCAGTGACACAATACAGGTAGAATTTGACAGAGCTGTTGGAGTACCACAAGAACCAGCTGGCATTCCATAGCAGCCAGGACTGGCCGTGTTCAATGGGGTCACTCAAATTCACGTGTTTCACCACTACTATATATACCGTTAGAGGCGTGATCAGCAGGACAAAACCAACACTGGCAGCAATCAAGGTGACCGTCAGTGAAGAACCTTTCTGTTGTCTGCATTCCTGGCTGGCTTGTTGGGTTGAAAGACGTTTATCGATTCTGACGGACCTGACCAGTGACCACACCAGAACGCTGTTGCCGATGACCAACAGTAAGGAAGGGAAGACACGAGTGAGTAATTGGCGCGTCCACAGAAAGGGTTCTCGGTACCCTCCTTGTAGCCAACAATATCCATTTTTATCAACATAGTAGTTTTTAAGAACATGGCAACACACCAAAAAGAGAACGAGGACTAATAAACAAGCAGTAGCTCGTGACTTTCTCTTCGTCCACACAGCACTGACACGAAGTGGCCACAGCACAGAAGCAGCTCTGAGCATGGTGAGTGACACCAGCATCCAGGATGATACATACGAGGCTGTGTGAAATATCAGTCGATTAACTTTACACCGAACGGAGCTGCTATGCTTAAAATACATTAAATCTATATGGAAACCAAGCAACCGCTGCAGATGACCTGTTAGGAGAACTTGCTGATCAGATACGGCCAGAAGACCGAAGAAGACACTAGACGTCGAAGGAGGAAGACGGAGCATGATCAGAATGATCATCACATTTCCCAAACACCCGAAAACAAAGACTACGGGATCGCCGAAACGCTGGATGGAATCAGCCACAGTTCCATATGGCATGTACAGGTCAAACCAAGATTTATAGTTCAACTGAGATGGTCTCGAGTTCTCCGAGCTGTTGAATGACTGGAAACTGGACGTAGAGAGGTTCATTTCGGGTGTCATCTTCAAGTCTTTTGTTTTGTTGTTGCCAGTGTTACGCCTCAAACCTGATATGAAGGGTGCAACAAGACTAGAGCCTGTTTTGATTACTCTGCTTACCATTCATGTTAGGCATCTGTCAGAAGACACCTCTCTCTCTCTCTCTCTCTCTCTCTCTCTCTCTCTCTCTCTCTCTCTCTCTCTCTCTCTCTCTCTCTCTCTCTCTCTCTCTCTCTCTCTCTCTCTCTCTCTCTCTCTCTCTCTCTCTCTCTCTCTCTCTCTCTCTCTCTCTCTCTCTCTCTCTCTCTCTCTCTCTCTCTCTCTCTCTCTCTCTCTCTTTTTCTCTCTGGTTATGTGTATGTGTGTGCGTGCGTGTATGAGTTTGTGTATGTATGCGTGTGTGTATTCGTGCGTGAGTGCATGCATGTGTGGATGCACGGGCATGAGAGTATGGGTGCATTTCTGTGTCAGTGTGCTTGTGTGTGTGTCTAGTGCGTGCAATCACACGTGTGTACTTGAATGTATGCGTGCAGTTTGTTTCATCCACATTAATGGGCTCTTAGATTTATGACTTTTCTGCAGGGAAAGAAAAAACCCGTGTTTTAAACATGATCGCACTCTGATTCATGGCTGTCTTCTGATATGTTGTAGCAATTATGTGGATACCTGCATGTAATTTACACCTTCTATGGGAACACACTTACACGTCAGAGTCTATTGGTAGATTACTCTTTCCTTTCTTCGCAAATCAGTAAACAACAATAACTTATAGACAAATGTAGAAGCTGAAACACAAAACACAGAAGGAAACAACTAAAAAGACCCATATTTTTAGCCTGTTATTTAAAACTGTTCTGAACACTGGGCGATTTTTAAAAAGTTAGTAGAAAACAGTATAATGTTGTTGTTGTTTTTTAAATTATAGCAAAAATACGTTTTCTGTTCGTGTTTTAAAAAAACCTATTGTTGATATACAGCTGTACGCATATATCAAATTTCCTTGGCACTCTTCTTAAGTCTCTGGTTGAAGCAAATTGAGAATTGTGCGTAAACAGCATAGGCCTAATACTTCCGTCCAGCTCACCAGCGGTTTGTGAGAAATTGCACTGCTTTTCTTGGCCGACACCTGTATTCCGCAATTTTTTTGTTTTTTTGTTTTTTTTTCCCCTTGCAAAGAAGGTTCTCTTCTTCCATAATGCATGTTACAACAAGACACTATTCTTTTAGAGAACTAAGCAACACAATGTTTAACTCAATCATACTGAATAGCCATCATCAAATTAAAATAATCAGAATATACATTAGCAGCAATTGCAAATCAATCTCCTCTAGAATCTGCCAGCCCATCCTGAAACCAGCCTCACAAGGGTTTTAGATATAACTAGCTATTCCAAACGAATTTTTGAAAGCTGACATCGCAACTAGCTTTTAGCATAGTGTGATAGAACTTTTTATCCTGATTACAAAGATACCAAAAACGTGTTTGTGCTATTGTTAGTTTTCGAGTTACGATTTGTTTAATATTTAAATTTTAGGGGTCATTTTTCGTACCCTTGAAAATTGGGTGGGGTGCCATCTTTGCCGAGCCATACAACATATTTATACATCACAAAAACACTTTAAATGAATGGTACAGTTTCTAACCAACCTGTACAATGCATGAGATTTTTTCAGTCATTAACATTATTTATGTTTTTCGTAAAATCGGATGCCAAAGATACGGAAAATATCGATTTTCAAGTATACTTTTGCATAACGCAATGTTTGGAAATCCCAGCAAATATTCAAACTGCAATAACTTTGCTTCTAATCAAGTGACAGAAAGCTATTTGATATCGATGGAATTGGCAAAACGAGATCTTGAGGTTAGTGGACTCGTTAAATTGCTCAGAATGTATTGTGTTGTTCTGTGCTGCAGCCTTTTGACTAGTTGGCCTTTTTCAGCTATCTATGTCCCGAAAACGACTGTCTTGCCTCTGATCAAGTGATTGATTATATGAATGAAGAAATGGAAGAAAGGGAATTTTCCTAATGATATTTTGAACTCTACTGACTTTTTTTTAGTGTGAGTGAGGAGCTTCACAGCTCTGTGCTGCAGCCTTGGGGATAGTTGGCCTTTGGTGACCATCTGTGCCCTTCCATCAATCGCCTCCTTATTGAGTAACACAACGCTGTGCTGTTGAAATGGATTTGTCAAAATGAGATATTGAGATCCTTGGTCTTTCTAAAGTGCTTAGTAGGCGCTATAGCTTTATGCTGCAGCCTTGGGGTTAGTTTGCCTTTGACAATCATGCATGCACAAGCGCCCTTCTTCTAGGCTAGTGACAGAGATGTACAAGTAATCAAAACGTTATCGGCCTACCTATGAAGGCCACACAAACGACATTTAACACACAGTTGTAACTGCCTCTGGATGCTAACATACACGTTTATGAATATGACGTCATGTTTATGACGTCATTATATTCATGACATCATTCTGATTAGCTCTGTCTTACCCTTTTTGGCAAGTGAGCGAAATTCAGACATTTCGGGATAGCATTGTTTTTTTAAAGCATTTTTTGTAAAAAGTACTTAGTTATCTTGATATCTTTATGAAGCCCAGAATGTGGCTGTGTCAGCATTAAAATAAAAACGTTTACTCAGACAAAAGGAAGAGAAAAGAGGGGGAAAGGGGAGGGCAAGAGATTGATTGGATGGGGTGGGGGGCAGAGAAAGAGACTTCTTGAGATTATGTACCGTTAGCCCCGTGGCGACGGTTTATCATTGTTGCTTTATTTTTGTTTGTTTGTAAACCTCTACCGAAGAGGAAATGTTTGTGTGCTTATGAGGAGGGAGGTGTGTGTGTGTGTGTGTGTGTGTGTGTGTGTGTGTGTGTGTGTGTGTGTGTGTGTGTGTGTGTGTGTGTGTGAATTTTGACCAAATGACATTTTTCGTTGCCACTGGGTTTAAAGTGTGCTAAGTGCATGGGCACACGGGACCTCGGTTTATTGTCTCATCCGAAATACTCCACGTTCAGACCATAAGGCCTAGTGCAGAGTAAGAGGAAAAATCCCCTGTACCCAGCTTCAAACTCGGGTTTACTGTGCACGAGGCGAACGCGTTACTTCTATGCCACTCTACGCCAACAGACTCTCAGAGACTTTTCCATATTCTCACTTTTTCAATCTTTCGTACAGACTTTCCCCATCTTTCTCACACTTTCCCCCATCTTCCTCACAGACTTTCCCCACCTTTCTCACAGACTTTCCCACCATCTTTCTCACAGACTTTCCCACCATCTTTCTCACAGACTTTCCCCCCATCTTCCTCACAGACTCCCCCCATTTTTCTCACAGACTTTCCCCCCATCTTTTTCACAGAATTTCTCACATACTTTCTCCCCATCTTTCTCACTTATTTCCCCCCCGTTTTTCGAAAAACGTCTTTTAAATTTAAAGACACGTCATATTAAAACGAGCGACTTTATAAATGAAACTCAAAACGTGTGTGCTAACTAAACAACAAGAGAGACAACAACAAGGTCACGTGACCTTGAACTTTTCTAATTTACGTTCAAATTTGTTTCTTTTTGGAGTAATTTTCTGAAGAGGTCTAAAATAAAACATCTCCAAAGGCTATTGTGTATTTAAACATTAATAACTTCAAGTGTACAAAAATATTATATGTGATTTTCCAATGCTACCATCAAAGCATTCTGAGCGTCTGATCTAAATCTTCACTTGACTCGCAAATCAATTGATCTATTTGATGCCAATAAAAGCAGTTTTAATGGTGTGTGCATGGATAACAACATTTATTCTAATCTTCATCTGATTTTAAAGCCTAAAAAACGATTTTCTTCAGAAATGTCGTGTTTTCCTTTGTCTGTGACGATCGGCGTAGATCTGCTCGTCATAGCCACGGCTGGCGGCTACGTCATGGATTATGTGATCAGTTAACTCGACTGTGTGATCCTGTGCGTGGTGAGAATTGAAAGGTCAAGAAAGGTTTTGACAAAAAATTATAGATAAGATGTTGGTGCAGGTTCTGTGTTTTTTCAGCCGTGCAGAGTTTATATTTACGGGTCTTGTCATCACTGTAACGGTTTTAACCGTCATTTTCACCGTTGGTTTTTGGTTGGGACACGGCGGATAGCTGTTAAAAACAGGCTCAGCGTGTCTACTTTCGTTTCGTATGCGTTTAGATGTGGAAGCGGTAATACGCACCACGCACAAAGCCGTGAAGTGAAGGTGGTGAAAAAAGTATTTTGGGACGCGCTTTCGACGGTGTTTCGCGAAAGTCGAACGGTAGGGTTGTTGCAGCGCTGATTTCAGCTCCGTTTTACAAATTTCCAACTAAAAACACAGACACATTAATAGGAGACGGACAATTTTACAGCTTGGATGTGGTTTTATTCAGATGTTCACGATTGCAAGTGAAATACGAACGTTGAAAGTTGACCTAATTTGACTGAAATATTACCACATTTCCAATGACGCGCTTCGGTTTGGAGTTGCTAAATTATTATAACTAGCCTTCGCGCGTCGACTCCGCCCCCTTACAGCTAAACACTTCGCTGCTTCGACTCAGCGTTTCCGACTCCGCTCCCTTACAGGTAAACACTCCCCTTTGCTGCTTCGCCTCAGCGCTTCGCGCTTCTACTTCTTGCGCTTCGTGCTTCGTGCTTCGACTTTTGACTCCGCCCCCTTGCGCTTCGCGATGCTTTGATTCGGCGCTTCGCGCTTCGAGTTATTGCGCTTCGTGCGCGGTTCGACTTCTTGCGCTCGACTTCTTGCGAGGGTGCCAGGGATGCTTAATACCAAATTTGGTGTCGATCGGTTGAGAACTGTGGCTGTGTATAAGGGACACACACACAGACAGATACACATACATATTTCGAAAATATATATAAGATATAAGAACAAAGGAAAGAAAAGAAAAACAAAACAAAAATATAGAACATAAAGGGAACATAAAAAGGGGCGTGAGTGATTATGATCAACATGAACATTTCGAAATTAGAATTACAAAGGTATGACAAAGGAAAGCAAATATCCCAATGTAAGTATTAATGCAGTGGACTAAACAGTATATATTATGATAAATCATACACAGACAAAAATATAAAAAAAAAAAAAAACTAGAATACTTGCGTAAACTGACCCAGTCGCGACACACGCTTGCACCCCTCTGCCCTGGGATGGCAAAAGCAAGTATGTCCATATTTGTCAAAAATGAGATTATTAGTGAATCAAAATGAACATTTAGGAGCGCATCTTTTGTGTAAATTTGATAACTGTGCGGTTTTTAGTTTCCGAGATTTTGGCAAGTATGTCCATGTTAAATTTAATTTAAGTGCATTAATGAAATGGCAGAACGAAGCAAGTCTGAGCACTCTTGACTCTCTAGACCTGAAATTTGAAATATTAAATTATTTCGCCGAATTGTCGGCAAACTATGGCCGAAAAACCGCCCAAAACCGCAAAATCGGCGACATTTAAATCTTGAATATCTCAAAAACGGCTGCACGGATTTCGTTCATGTTTTCAGAATGGACTACAAAATAGATTTGCAACACTTTCGGTATAAAACCCAACCGGAAGTACGAACCGGAAGTGCCCACGCTATGGTCAGGCAGCTTTTATTTGGTTCACGGCATAGCCAAAACCGGAAGTGACGTCACAAACTAACTATTGGCCCAGGTCTGAAAGGAGTTTGTTGACGATATGTTTAATAGTTTGGAAGTTATTCAAATAATTATATGTAAATTTGGTTGACCTACTTTCATCATTTTTTCATTTTTCAACCGATTTCGCTTAAATTTACAGGACAATGGACGGACTCTATTCTCATGCTCTGTATCCAATATTATGCCGATTGTCCAAATTATGGCCGAAATGTGGGCTAAAAATGGCCAATTCGGCCAATATT
>JAGGCT020002141.1:0-2500 GCA_017654935.2 Phymorhynchus buccinoides
AAAAAAAAAAAAAAAAAAAAAAAAAAAAAAAAAAAAAAAAAAAAAAAAAAAAAAAAAAAAAAAAAAAAAAAAAAAAAAAAAAAAAAAAAAAAAAAAAAAAAAAAAAAAAAAAAAAAAAAAAAAAAAAAAAAAAAAAAAAAAAAAAAAAAAAAAAAAAAAAAAAAAAAAAAAAAAAAAAAAAAAAAAAAAAAAAAAAAAAAAAAAAAAAAAAAAAAAAAAAAAAAAAAAAAAAAAAAAAAAAAAAAAAAAAAAAAAAAAAAAAAAAAAAAAAAAAAAAAAAAAAAAAAAAAAAAAAAAAAAAAAAAAAAAAAAAAAAAAAAAAAAAAAAAAAAAAAAAAAAAAAAAAAAAAAAAAAAAAAAAAAAAAAAAAAAAAAAAAAAAAAAAAAAAAAAAAAAAAAAAAAAAAAAAAAAAAAAAAAAAAAAAAAAAAAAAAAAAAAAAAAAAAAAAAAAAAAAAAAAAAAAAAAAAAAAAAAAAAAAAAAAAAAAAAAAAAAAAAAAAAAAAAAAAAAACAAAAAAAAAAAAAAAAAAAAAAAAAAAAAAAAAAAAAAAAAAAAAAAAAAAAAAAAAAAAAAAAAAAAAAAAAAAAAAAAAAAAAAAAAAAAAAAAAAAAAAAAAAAAAAAAAAAAAAAAAAAAAAAAAAAAAAAAAAAAAAAAAAAAAAAAAAAAAAAAAAAAAAAAAAAAAAAAAAAAAAAAAAAAAAAAAAAAAAAAAAAAAAAAAAAAAAAAAAAAAAAAAAAAAAAAAAAAAAAAAAAAAAAAAAAAAAAAAAAAAAAAAAAAAAAAAAAAAAAAAAAAAAAAAAAAAAAAAAAAAAAAAAAAAAAAAAAAAAAAAAAAAAAAAAAAAAAAAAAAAAAAAAAAAAAAAAAAAAAAAAAAAAAAAAAAAAAAAAAAAAAAAAAAAAAAAAAAAAAAAAAAAAAAAAAAAAAAAAAAAAAAAAAAAAAAAAAAAAAAAAAAAAAAAAAAAAAAAAAAAAAAAAAAAAAAAAAAAAAAAAAAAAAAAAAAAAAAAAAAAAAAAAAAAAAAAAAAAAAAAAAAAAAAAAAAAAAAAAAAAAAAAAAAAAAAAAAAAAAAAAAAAAAAAAAAAAAAAAAAAAAAAAGAACTTGTTGACCTTGACCTCTGATCTTTGCAGTGGGGGTAATGTTCGAACTTGTTGACCTTGACCTCTGATCTTTGACCCACCTATGACCTCTGATCTTTGCAGTGATCGGTAATGTTCGAACTGTGTTATGCCTCTGACCTCTGATCTTTGACCCACGTATATAATCACATATATTCTTGATCGGCATCATTCTACTGTGTTATGCATCTGCATCTGCATCGGGGTACGTACGTCGACAGTAACCAATTCTGGCAACGAGAAACATGTTTCAAGCTTTCTGAAATCCGTTGACCTGAGACCCCACTAACTGTTGACCTTGATCTGATCTTTCATCAGTGGATGTAATGGTCGAACTTGTTGACCTTGACCTTCTACTGTGTTATGCTTATTCTGCATCTGCGCCCGGGGTACGTACGCTTCGACAGTAACTGATTCTGCGCAACGAGAAACATGTTTCAAGCTTTCTGTGATCCGTTGACCTGAGACCCCACTAACTGTTGTTCTTGATCAGCATCATCAATGGATGCAAAGGGCCCCCCTTTTTTTCCCCTCCTGCAGTGGTCTTAATGTTCGAATGCTTGATCCTGACCTTCGACTGTGTGAGCTTTGCAGCGGACTCGGGGTAACTTGTTGACCTTACCTCTGATCTTTGACCCACATAATCACATATATTCTTGATCGGCATCATTCTACTGTGTTATGCATCTGCATCTGCATCGGGGTACGTACGTCGACAGTAACCAATTCTGGCAACGAGAAACATGTTTCAAGCTTTCTGAAATCCGTTGACCTGAGACCCCACTAACTGTTGTTCTTGATCAGCATCATCAATGGATGCAAAGGGCTTCTTCTTCTTCTTCTTCTTCCGATTGGGGATGCTTATCCTGCCCTACGCCCAAAGTCTTCGCTTGGACTGCTATTGGCGCACAGGATGCATGCTTTGTGAGTTCTGTGTCATCCATTCCACCTAACGTGCGCGTAAGATCTTGTGTGTGCGTTCGCACACGGGACCTCGGTTTTAGGTCTCATCCGAAGGACCAGGAAATAGAAAAAAAAAAAAAAAAAAAAAAAAAAAAAAAAAAAAAAAAAAAAAAAAAAAAAAAAAAAAAACCCACGTATGTAAAGTATCTTTCCCAAGGATACAACACCGTGACCAGCCGGGTTCGAACTCACCGCACCCGCAAACCCTTTGGATTACGAGCGGGCGACTCTAACCAACCGGCCACGGGCAAAACGGGAGGGCAGCTGGAGAGGTGATGGGGAGGGGGTAGGTGGGGGAGGGGGGGGGGGGAGGACGGAGTGGAGGACTTGTCTGCCACTCGGCGACACCCGCTTTGTGTTGTTGTTGTTGTTGTTGTTGTTTTCCCCAGGGCCTATTATTCTGTTGTGCTGGGCTGG
>JAGGCT020002141.1:5000-12500 GCA_017654935.2 Phymorhynchus buccinoides
GAGAGAATGAATGAATGAATGAATGAATTTTATTTATAGAGGGTACTAGAGTAAGCAATAACATGCTTTTTTACATCCAGCCCTCTGGACATAATACATATATAAAAGTAGAAAATGGAAAACGAAAATAAACACATACAAAGTAATATAAAGCATGCAAAAAACATCCCTATATTGTAACACATCAATAACAAAATCAAACCTATGCTCATTATTAACATTCAAAATGTGTAAAGTAAAGCGCATACACACATATTGAGAGAGAGAGAGAGAGAGAGAGAGAGAGAGAGAGAGAGAGAGAGAGAGAGAGAGAGAGAGAGAGAGAGAGAGAGAGAGAGAGTTTGTGTGTGTGTGTGTGGAGAGAGAGAGTGTGTGTGTGTGTGGTTGTGTGTGTGTGTGTGTGTGTGTGTGTGTGTGTGTGTGTGTGTTGCGGGGGTACGGGTTTGTGTGTGTGTGGGGGGGGGGGGGGGGGTAAGAAAAACAACACAAGTCACCATAATCACCAACATAACCATCACCATCATCACCATCATCATCATCATCATCATCGTCGTCGTCGTCATCACCATCATCATCACTAGCATCATCATCATCATCATCATGGTCGACACCATCGTCATCGCCGTGCAATTTTGTACTTTAGACGTCCCCGTCGTGTTTACGACCCTCAATCTAAAAGTCTTATGAAAATAGGCTGATCCTAACCCTACTCCCTTTCCCGAAAATGCAAAATGTTACTATTCAGTGAAATATTTCAGTGTGGAAATTTGAGGGAGGGAGGTAAGTGCGTATGCGAATAGTACAAGATCGTCATCATGATCATCACCATTGTCGTCATCATCATCGTTATCATCATCATCATTACTATCATCATGAATATTATCATCATCAGTATCATCATCATCATTATTATTATCATCATTATTATCATCATCATTATTATCATCATCATCAGTATCATCATCATCATTATTATTATCATCATTATTATTATCATCAATATTATCATCATCAGTATCGTCATCATCATTATTATTATCATCATTATTATCATCATCAGTATTATCAACATCATTATCATCACCATTAAAATAATCAGCAGCAGCATCATTATCATCATCATAATCATCATTATCATCATTATCATCATCGTCATCACAATCATCATCATCATCACCATCATCATCATCACATCATCATCATCACCACCATCATCATCACCACCATCATCATCATTGCCTATCTCTACCACACTGTTCTCCAACAACAGACTCTCTGGGTGACCCTCGCCTATGGGTGGACGCGATCAGTCAGAACGCCTTCGACACGGGGGCCGGCATGGGGTTGATGATCCCCTACTCCTCCTACATGACCCCAACCCACAACATCGTGAAATACAGCACTGTGCTCCCTGCTGCAAACAATGCTGTCAGGTACAGAGAGAGAGAGAGAGAGAGAGAGAGAGAGAGAGAGAGAGAGAGAGAGAGAGAGAGAGAGAGAGAGAGAGAGAGAGAGAGAGAGACTGAGAGAGAGAGAGAGAGAGAGACTGAGAGAGAGAGAGGACTGATGATCCCTTACTCCTCCTAGATTACCCGAACCTACAACATCGTGAAATACAGCACTGTGCTCCCTGCTGGAAACAATGCTGTCAGAGAGAGAGAGAGAGAGAGAGAGAGAGAGAGAGAGAGAGAGAGAGAGAGAGAGAGAGAGAGAGAGAGAGAGAGAGAGAGAGAGAGAGAGAGAGAGAGAGAGAGAGAGAGAGAGAGAGACACAGAGAGAGAGAGAGAGAGAGAGAGAGAGAGAGAGAGAGAGAGAGAGAGAGAGAGAGAGAGAGGACTGATGATCCCCTACTCCTCCTAGATTACCCGAACCCACAACATCGTGAAATACAGCACTGTGCTCCCTGCTGGAAACAATGCTGTCAGGTACAGAGAGAGAGAGAGAGAGAGAGAGAGAGAGAGAGAGAGAGAGAGAGAGAGAGAGAGAGAGAGAGAGAGAGAGAGAGAGAGAGAGAGAGAGGACTGATGATCCCCTACTCCTCCTACATGACCCCAACCCACAACATCGTGAAATATAGCTCTGTGCTCCCTGCTGGAAACAATGCTGTCAGGTACAGAGAGAGAGAGAGAGAGAGAGGAGAGAGAGAGAGAGAGAGAGAGAGAGAGAGAGAGAGAGAGAGAGAGAGAGAGAGAGAGAGAGAGAGAGAGAGAGAGAGAGAGAGAGAGAGAGAGACAGAGAGAGAGAGGACTGATGATCCCTTACTCCTCCTAGATTACCCGAACCCACAACATCGTGAAATACAGCACTGTGCTCCCTGCTGGAAACAATGCTGTCAGGTACAGAATACGAATATGAATACGATTTTTTTTAATTGAGGGTAACTGAATAAGCTGAAACAGTTTTTTGTTTTGGGTGCGTGTTTGACCGAAATGTGTTCCACTCCATAGTGCCTAAACCACTGAACCAATCTGAACAAAACGTTGCAGAATTGTTCCTTAGGGTGCGCAGATGCTGCACGTGACATTTTGTGAAGGGGCTAATAGCACAGTGAGAGTGAGAGCTGAGGGAGCTCCGAAAACAAGTGCTCATAGTTTCAAAACTGTTGTTGACGTTATAGACCACTGACTCTAACCATATATTTTCGTGATCGGCATCATTGGGGGAATCAGCAAAACTATCTGTATTGCTAACAAATTCAGGACTGTACTGGTGTTCCACTGCCTCCGGGCATTGCCTCCAGTATCGTTCCCACCATCTTTACATCTACTAATATCCCATATGTGTCTGTTTAGACCGGATGACGTTTAACCCTTTCAATGCTAGCCACCCCGCAGCCAAAATTTACCATTAATCTTACCCGGGTAGAGAAAAGATTTTGTCTGGAATATTGGGGATTCCTCTGAGGCGTGCATAAAAAAGGGCCTGTCCTTACCTCCCAAAATTAAGAACATAAGGTCACTGGATACCAGACCCTCTATTGATGCATTTTAGTAACATGGGTGTTAAATCATTGTGGTGTCAAGAGCCGACAGTGGCGATGAAAGGGTTTTAAACAGATTTACTACTATTGGGAGAATGTAGTGGGGGAAAACAATTTGATGTGCTCAGGGGGGAGTATGTATATATGTGTGTGTGTGTGTGTGTGTGTTGTTTGAACTGGGACTACGTTTGCATGGCATTGCCATCTTGTTTTCGGCTTTCAGTTTAATAGCCGCCATGACCATATTCAGCACGGTGTTCTCGGCGCTGATCACGTCTCAGCCCTTCATGACCCGGGAACAGATCGTGGACATCCTGAGGGACAGCGGGCCTGCAGGCACCGGCATCACCTTCATATGGTCAGTGCTGCTGCCTTGATGATGATGCTGATGGTGATGATGATGATGATGATGACGGTGGTGGTGATGAGGATGAGGATGACTTCATGACCCGGGAACAGATCGTGGACATCCTGAGGGACAGCGGGCACCGGCATCACCTTCATATGGTCAGTGCTGCTGCCTTGATGATGATGATGATGATGATGATGATGATGATGATAGTGGTGGTGATGATGATGATGATGACTTCATGACCCGGGAACAGATCGTGGACATCCTGAGGGACAGCGGGCCTGCAGGCACCGGGCCTGCCTTGATGATGATGATGATGATGATGATGATGATGATGATGATGATGATGATGATGATGATGATAGTGGTGGTGATGATGATGATGATGACTTCATGACCCGGGAACAGATCGTGGACATCCCTGAGGGACAGCGGGCCTGCAGGCACCGGCATCACCTTCATATGGACAGTGCTGCTGCCTTGATGATGATGATGATGATGATGATGATGATGATGATGATGATGATGATGATGATGATGATGATAGTGGTGGTGATGATGATGATGATGACTTCATGACCCGGGAACAGATCGTGGACATCCTGAGGGACAGCGGGCCTGCAGGCACCGGCATCACCTTCATATGGTCAGTGCTGCTGCCTTGATGATGATGATGATGGTGATGATGATGGTGATGATGATGATGATGATGATGGTGGTGGTGATGGTGGTGATGATGATTATGATGACTTCATGACCCGGGAACAGATCGTGGACATCCTGAGGGACAGCGGGCCTGCAGGCACCGGCATCACCTTCATATGGTCAGTGCTGCTGCCTTGATGATGATGATGATGGTGATGATGATGATGATGGTGGTGGTGATGGTGATGATGATTGTGGTGATGATGATGATGATGACTTCATGACCCGGGAACAGATCGTGGACATCCTGAGGGACAGCGGGCCTGCAGGCACCGGCATCACCTTCATATGGTCAGTGCTGCTGCCTTGATGATGATGATGATGATGATGATGATGATGATGATGACGATGGTGGTGATGATGGTGATGATGATGATGGTAGTGATGATGATGATGATGACTTCATGACCCGGGAACAGATCGTGGACACCCTACCCCCCACCCTATAAGACGGGAAAACTCAACGAACCACAACTGTGACAAATCGCGGTGTACTGCAGTACATAGTGGAGGGTAGGGTTAGGTTTAGGGCTAGGGTTAGGGATAGGGTTAGTATTCCAAAAAGGTTATTAGCTAAAAATGTTCCTAAAATACAGCTTTATGAATGGTAAGAAAGACAAAAACGGAAAAATACAATTAACCGAGAAATGCAAGGGGGTGGCACATCTATGCACTTTTGATCACTGGGCAATTGAGGGAATACTAATGGACTCGTCTGCAACTGACCCACTTCGGAGATACGTAAGAACGCGAGAAATTGGGACAGAACCGCACAGCCTGACACCCCTCCACGAGCAAAGTGACTTCACCCAGCCTGTCACCCCTCCACGACCAAAGTGATTTCGCCCACAGACACTACTTATTTTGGAAATAAAAACCTTGAACCTTGAACCTTACATTAATACATTGTAATGTAGGTCTCCGTGCTTTCTCCCACTTACTGGGGCAGTGGGTGGATGCCTCGTGCCTCCATACGGGGAGCTGGATGACCACGAGCCCAGTATAATAACTTTTCTCCTTTTTGAGCTCCTCCGAAATCGGAATGTGTTGGCCGTACGCAGCGGGGAGACCACTGAAAACTGAAAACGGACACATTACGTATGCTAAGTCCTCTCGCGGTCGTTTTTGTCCTTATGTGCACAAAATTACCCTGTTTCTGCTTGTTTTGTATTTTTGGCAGGTATTTATTTCATTACTCGCCATATTACATTACCACACAAAATGTGAAGACATTCTACCCACTGGTTCGTGAGATACAAGCTCGGGTATAAAGCCTGGAAATAGGGTTAGGGCTAGGGGGTTAGGGTTAGTATTCCAAAAAGATAATTTGGTGAAAATGTTCCTAAAATACAGCTTTATGTATGGTAAGAAAGGCAAAAACGGAAAATTACAATTAACCGAGAAATGTAGGGGGGAGGGGTGGCACATCTTGACCTTTACCGAAATTTCGGTTTTGCGAGTCTTCCTTGGCGGAGGTTTGCACTGGCGGTTCAAAATTCCGGATCTAAATAGATGGTGGCATCCTGATCAAGAATATATAGGGGAAGACGGGGTAAAAAGCGCATGGGCGGGTAAGAAGCCCACCCCAATTATCTCATGAAATAAAGAAAAGTTCAGTCAAATTTGCCCATGAGACGAATGCTAGACATTAACGCTCGTCTCATGGGCAAAATGAGACTGAAATTTGCTTTATTTCATGAGATAATTGGGGTGGGCTTCTTACCCGCCCATGCGCTTTTTACCCCGTCTTCCCCTATGGTTGTGGGAGACCCTAGGCTTATTGTAGATCATGGTATCCGCGAGAGGACAAATGTCCGCGAAAGGACTTAACATACGTACTTTCCCCATGATGGCCTTTAGGCCTGGGAACGCAGAAGAAGAAGAAGCCGAGGAAACCCACTTACTTAGGGTGTGACCATTTATTCAAGCTGTTTATAGCTTCGTTGCCCCCATGGGGATACCGGGGCTCTTTTTGTACAAATAGTTTCCCCACTTTCTGGAAGTTCTGTACAGGGTTTCTGAAAACGTAGAGATTGTTCGTAATTAATACGCACAAGACCTCTCACATCACCCTCTAGAATATCAAACCATGCGTGAGATTGACCATTTCAAATCTCAAGGAGGGGGTGAGATAGACGCATTCAAATGATGATTCGTGCATTAGCACAGTCGTTACTTGTCAGTATGCTAATGAGGTTGCTTCCATTTAAGATCGTGCAAAACTCAAACTCAAACTCAAACTCTTTTATTTGTCGTAGAAAGCAGAAAGCCCTGGCTCTTAAAGCTAGGCAAGTGTACAAAAACTTGAAAGCAAAGAAGGGACAGCTAGGTTGCTCCGCAAAACAGAAATAACAAGCAGTGATGAGTGTGCGAGCTAGCGCACATGTGTGTGTGTGTGTGTGTGTGTGTGTGTGTGTGTTGTGTGCACACACGCATAGGCGTGTGTGCAACCTTCCTCACAATAAGAGCTAAATTGGACCACACACAAAAAGGGAATGAGGGGGGGGGGGGTTATACGAATTTTTACAATAACAAATGTATCCCCCTAAAGAGGAGAATCCAAATAATAACCATAGATTGAAATAGTGAGACAAAGAGAGGAAATAATGACAATATGCAAAGGTAGAGAACTCTCCTTAAATTAATCCCCTCCACCAAAGTTGCTTACGACACCCTCAGCCTAGCTCTGTATGAGCAAGAATCAAAGGTAGAGAACTCTCCTGGAATCAACTCCACTCGACCACAGTTGCTTACAACGCCATCTACCTAGCTCCGTATGAGCAAGAATCAAAGGTAGAGAACTCTCCTGGAATCAACTCCCCTCGACCACAGTTGCTTACAACGCCATCCACCTAGCTCTGTATGAGCAAGAATAAAAGGTAGAGAACTCTCCTTAAATTAGCTCTCCCTCCACCAAAGTTGCTTACGACGACCTCCGCCTAGCTCTGTATGAGCAAGAGTCAAAGGTAGAGAACTCTCCTTAAATTAGCTCTCCTTCCACCAATGTTGCTTACGACGCCATCCGCCTAGCTAAGTATGAGCAATAATCAAAGGCAGATAACTCTCCTGAAATCAACTCTCCTCCACCAAAGTTGCTTGCGACACCCTCCGCCTAGCTCTGTATGAGCAAGAATCAAAGGTAGAGAACTCTCCAGGAATCAACTCCCCTCGACCAAAGTTGCTTACAACGCCATCCATCTAGCTCCGTATGAGCAAGAATCAAAGGTAGAGAACTCTCCTGAAATAAACTCCCCTCATCAACGTTGCTTACGACACCCGACATCCGCCTGGCTCTGTATGAGCAAGAGTCAATGGTAGAGAATTCTCCTTAAATTAACCCCTTCGCCAACGTTGCTTACGACACCCGGCCTCTGCCTGGCTCTCCGCCGAGCAAGAATCGAAGGGAAGCAAACCAATGTCGTAAATAATTTTGGTGGGATGGGGAGTTAATTTAAGGAGAGAT
>JAGGCT020002141.1:15000-17500 GCA_017654935.2 Phymorhynchus buccinoides
CATTCCCTCTTATGCCAGGAAGATTTCTTAAGATTTCTTACCAGCTATAAGAGGGAAAACACGTGAAAACCGTGATTATGACACATGACGTGGTGGGTCTTTAAAGACTTTCAGGTTGGGGGCATTTTTATGTGGGTCACAGCTACCCAGAAAACAACAACAACAAGGGACTTAATCGTGGTGCGTCAGTGTGTCTTTAAAGACCCACCAGATCACGTGTCAAAATCACGAATTTCACGTGTTTTCCCTTGTATAGTTGGTAAGAATGACCAGGTTTGACCCCCATACAAATGCCCCCAATTTCAAAGCGAAACATCATTTTAAAGAGCAGCCTCATTTTGAAGTTGGAGGCATTTGTATGTGGGTCACAGCTACCCCGAAGAAAACAAGAGACTTAATCGTGGTGCGTCAATGTGTCTTTAAAGACCCACCAGATCAGGTGTCAAAATCACGTGTTTCACGTGTTTTCCCTCTTTTAGCTGGTAAGGAATCTTGTTTTGACCAGGTTTGACTCCCATACAAATGCCCCCAAATTGAAAACGAAACATTATTTTAAAGAGCAGCCTCAATTTGAAGTTGGGGGCATTTGTATGTGTGTCACAGCTACCCAGAAAACACACACCAAGAGACTTAATCGTGGTGGATCAGTGTGTCTTGAATGGGACTGATGGTAGCTCTGAATATATCTAGACATTTTCACAAACCATAATATGTGGTGTTGGTGGGTTTGTGTGTGTGTGTATGCGTATTTGTGTCTGTTTGCATGCATGCGCGTGCATACATGCGCCCGCATCTGTGTAAATGCATCCGTGTGTGCTACTGCTAGGCCTGCAAGCATGCGTGCGTGCGTGAGTGTGCCGCGTGTGTGTGTGTGTGTGTGTGTATGAATTTATACATATACCATTGCCTTGGCATAAGGCTGTGTCAGACCAATCGACATAAGCCAGAACGCCAAGGCTACATCAAAATGTTGTTATGTTCTGCATAGTTATATGCGGGGGATCGTCTTTAGCCACGGCCGCAAGCTCCTAACATAACATCATCAGTCCAAAATCCTCCGAAGTCGGACGGTGTGGCTGCCCACGTGGCGGGGTAATCAAAAACGGGTCTCACGCGTAATGTTCTCATACCTAGCTGGTAACATTTCGAGGGGTTATCACCCTTCTTTCTTCCTTGTGTGATAACACTGTTAGGCAATGACCCCTCGAATTTTTGTACCTTGGTGTTCAAGTGTTTCGGCTGTCGGGAATGATCCCTGGAGTCCATAAGCCAAGGTACCATTCTTGGAGATGGACTCTTTTTCCCTTGTCCCCCAGGACTTTGTGTGGGGGTTTGCGCTGGTCATCAGTGGCCTGATGCTGCAGGGAATGGTCATCTATCACGGAGTGACCGCCTTCAGGACAACGGTGGTCAACGACTTTGGCCTGAGGGACTGGACGCTGCCCAAAGTCTGGGAATACCTCATCAAGTGAGTAGAAAGATATGGGGCACCCTCGCTCAACCTTTCCACGTAATGTTCGAATAGAAATAGAGGGGGGGGGGGGGGGTTGTTTCTGTAAAGTGTAAGGCATTCTCATATATGCCTAGATACCATAGTCATAGACCCTGTTTACATATCTTCCTATCTATCAATTTTATCATTGTTGTCTTAAGGTTTTATTTGGTTGTCTTTGAGTTTAGGGACTTTTCTACTGGGAGTGCTGGAACAAAGCCCTCAGCTATGTTATGCAGGATGTTACCTCCCTTATCGAGGTAAGGAACATTTCTGCTGGGAGGGCTAGAACAAAGCCCTCGGCTATGTTATGCAGGATGTTACCTCCCTTATCGAGGTAAGGAACATTTCTGCTGGGAGTGCTGGAACAAAGCCCTCAGCTATGTTATGCAGGATGTTACCTCCCTTATCGAGGTAAGGAACATTTCTGCTGGGAGGGCTGGAACAAAGCCCTCGGCTATGTTATGCAGGATGTTACCTCCCTTATCGAGGTAAGGAACATTTCTGCTGGGAGGGCTGGAACAAAGCCCTCGGCTATGTTATGCAGGATGTTACCTCCCTTATCGAGGTAAGGAACATTTCTGCTGGGAGGGCTGGAACAAAGCCCTCGGCTATGTTATGCAGGATGTTACCTCCCTTATCGAGGTAAGGAACATTTCTGCTGGGAGGGCTGGAACAAAGCCCTCGGCTATGTTATGCAGGATGTTACCTCCCTTATCGAGGTAAGGAACATTTCTGCTGGGAGGGCTGGAACAAAGCCCTCGGCTATGTTATGCAGGATGTTACCTCCCTTATCGAGGTAAGGAACATTTCTGCTGGGAGGGCTGGAACAAAGCCCTCGGCTATGTTATGCAGGATGTTACCTCCCTTATCGAGGTAAGGAACATTTCTGCTGGGAGGGCTGGAACAAAGCCCTCGGCTATGTTATGCAGGATGTTACCTCCCTTATCGAGGTAAGGAACATTTCTGCTGGGAGGGCTGGAACAAAGCCCTCGGCTATGTTATGCA
>JAGGCT020002141.1:22500-25000 GCA_017654935.2 Phymorhynchus buccinoides
TGGAGTCTGTGTAATAACGCATGACTTATTTCAAAGTATCATTACTGGTACTTTAAATCATTGAGACATTCACCTTCCCTACACATCTCTTAATGTACAACAAAATTTTAATTGTTAATTTTCATTGCCTAACTAACTACGGAGAACCTTCTCGAAAAGTTGTCAGAATCACGTTAGCTTACATTCTTTTTGAAAAATACATTCTTGGAAAGGTCATGAATGTGAAGCGCGTGGTGCACGCACACACACACAACACATACCTGTGCACGCTATATTACATATAACGAAGAATCATCTTATGTGCGAGGGAGTCTTATAATGGGAGGTCTTATAAGGGAGGTTCCACTGTATCAGAATTCCCTGCCAATAGATCCCAAAATCTCTCTTCTTTAGTCCTCTTCAGATGGACTGGTTTTCGTTGGCAACTTTCTAATACGGCAATAGACATGCGACGCGGCCAAACATTTAAGTAATATGCGGTTCATATCACAACAATACAACAACATATTGACAAAACATATTCCAATAAGTCTGCTTCAAGAAACAATGGATGAAGTACTATCTAAACTATGACTGTACAAGTTGGAATGTTTGATGAATAACTACATAAATTAGACAAACATCACTGTATGTATTATAAACTTGAACTTGAACTTCCTTCAATTAAAGAAGTCACTGGTCGTGCTTTATTAAATGTGTGTGTGTGTGTGTGTGTGTGTGTGTGTGTGTGTGTGTGTGTGTGTGTGTGCGTGCGCGTGTGCGTGTGTGTGTGTGTGTCAAGTCAAGTCAAAACCATCGTTATTGAGGGTTAAAGAATAAGCTGACAAAGCTTTTTTTCATCCTGCCCTCATGTGTGTGTGTATGTGTGTGTGTGTGTGTGTGTGTGTGTGTGTGTGCATGTGCATGCATGATTGTGTATGAATCTCTTTGTCAGTGTGTGTGTGTGTGTGTGTGTGTGTGTGTGTGTGTGTGTGAGTGTGAGTGTGTGTGTGTGTGTGAGTGTGTGTGAGTGTGTGTGTGTGTGTGTGTGTGTGTGTGTGTGTGTGTGTGTGTGTGTGTGTGTGTGTGTGTGTGTGTGTGTGTGTGTGTGTGCTAAGAACACATTTAATGAACACTTGTGAAGACTTGGGATATGACATCAGTCAAAAAGCATTCTGTAGAATTTGAATTTGAGACAGACTTTCTGCTCATGACAACTATAACTACCGTATTTTACGGACTATAAGACAATACTTTCTGTCCCAGACTGAGACCCCTGCGCCTTATAATGTGACTGATAATATAGTAAGAAAATAGAGTAACAAAATCTGAATTTTGTGTTAAATTTTGGGGGGTGCGCCTTATAATCAGGGGCGCCTTGTAGTCCGTAAAATACAGTAAAAGATCTGAGGGAGAAAAAAAAATTAAAAGCTATAAGGCGCACCTGATTATAAGGGACACCCCCCAAATTTTAGGCAAAATTCAGATTTTCTTTATATTATAGTTTCTTACTGCTTTTTTTTTTTTTTTTTTTTTTAAACAGATAAATTTAATAATGAATGGATTCATTAATGCATATATGTAGATCAAAGAATACCTAACTTAATTAAAACAAACAAAAAAAGAAGAAAAGACGACACCCAAACAAAATTTCAGTCTATGTGCACATGTACTAACCATATTATGCAGATGAGCATAAATGTATCTTGAATGGGGAAGAAAAAAATCAATGGATATTTCGTTTGTGTGCACATATACATGTAGTAGAGAAAACTAATCGTTATACACTATATAGGCATGCTCTTATTAGTCACATTATAAGGCGCAGGACTCTGAATCTTCGGAGAGAGAAAAAGTATCGCCTTGTAGCAAAGACTGTACAGGGGAAGACAAGCATCCGGTCTCTTTTCCCTATATGAGTAGTGAGGACAGAAACACTGGTTATGTCCCTTTTAAACGTGACACATTTACAGGTCGATAGGCCAGTTGAATTCTCCGTTCAAATTCCAGTCTGAGTTTTTGGATAGCCGCCGCTGTGAATGGTGTATAACTACCCCACTAACGATAACTCTTATCAGCCCGGTTCGCTGTAACTCTTAAGTAGTCCATCTTACCCTTTTAGAATCTTTGATTATAGTCCGTGAAATACAGTATGTTCAGGATATTTTAAAAAAATCATTCACCCCCCGTGGGGATACCGGGGGGGGGGACCTTTTGTATAAATAGTTCCCCCACCTTCTGGAAGTTCTGTGCTTGTAACTTCCTCTCATCTGTCACTCTCTATGACTCTGCCTTTTCCCTTTGCTTACTGTCATCTTACTATCTTTCTGCCTTACCGGTCCATTCTCTTGCCTTTTTTTCCACGAAACACTTTCAAAAAGATTTCCTCCAGCCGAAGTCGGACTTGCTGGGCCTAACTATTTCTTAGTTCGGCGCATAACGGCAGCATGACGCATCTGCGCTCATAATTGACAGGAAACTGTCTGAGCGACCAAAAGCAAAAGAAGAAGAAAATTCATTC
>JAGGCT020002142.1:0-25000 GCA_017654935.2 Phymorhynchus buccinoides
CCAACAACAACGCCAACTAACCGTGAACTGCACGACATCCGATTCCTTGTGACTGGGCAGCTTGAAGCAGGAGAGGGAAGACACGACCACGATCTGGAATTCAAAGGTGGAGCGAACCAGACCCGGGGTCTCCTTGTAGCTGGTCACGGACAGGTCTATGCCTGTGTCCTTGTTCTTCAGGCCCCTGTGCAAATACACACATGCATCATATTATTAAAAGGCAACTGTCCGTCCGTCCAAAACACAAAACGGGCCTTATAACTCCGCCGTTTTTCGACCGAATCGCTTCAAATTTGCTATCAGCCCTAAAGTGGCGATGGCAACGGCAACCAAGGCGGCCGTGTCATTTGCGCGGTTTGGCAAATGTGTGAAACGCGTATCCACCGGCTTCTCGGTGCTTGTATCTCCGGTATTTCTGGACGGATTGACTTCAAATGTGGAAGGTAGATGACCGGGGACAGTGATTATCTGTGTGACAAACTGGAAGCGAATCGATTTATAAACGCGCGCGATATGCGCCACTTCACCTTTTCACAAACCGCTGCGAAACAAGACCTGACATTGACTAGAAATTTGGAACGTGCATGACCAGGGATAGTGACTATCTTGCTGCAAAATGTCAACAGCATCCATTCATAAACGCGCGCGATATGAGCCAATTTACATTTGCGTAGAAATTTCAAGCCGTCCACAAATCCACAACAAACAGTTTACACAGAAACAACTCAGTACTGCACGCGCGCAGCCAACAAAAGGGTTGGAGAGCGGAGATTACTTTAGCGAGGTACAACATCCTGCTATTCACCGCTATGGTCTTTCAACTCATTGACGTTCAGTATGAGGTTAACGCGTGTGCGTGTGTGTATGGGGTGGGGTGGGGGTGGGGAGTAGGGGGTGGGTGGGGTGTGTGTGCAGGGGATGGTTCGGGTGGGTGGGGTGCGGTGGGGGGTGGAACAGGATGAGAAGAAGAAGATGGAAGGATGGAGAGACACAAAAGCAATAATATAATATTTCGCGGACCCGGCGAAACTGGTACTCAGCGTTACCGGTACTTGGCGTTACCGGTATTTGGCGTTGCGTTAGTACACATTAAAAACACACACACATGTACATAGTATGCATGTATACACACACACATACACACACAGCTTTCTTATAGCTGGTCACTGACAGGTCTATGCCTGTGTCCTTGTTCTTCATACCCCTGCGCACTCACACACATGCACATGCATGTATAAGTTACGCCCAATCCGTGAAATTGCTTATTTCATGAAATGGGAAAAATGTTTTGCCCAATTCATGAAATGGACAATGTACATCACATTTTTCAATTTCCATTCACACAGGTATTGATTAAGGTCGATTCAGCAGTAGCATACTTTTCTGCATTGCATTTGCACCCCTATCATGCCCCCCAACTCTACCAAATGCTACTCTGGGGCATGCCTGAGCCACATGTTGTATCAGACGTTTGATCAAATTATTTTACACTCATCTACATATGTGAGATTTGTCTTTCGCTTGAACCAATTCTTCATTTCTGTGTGTTCATGAACGAAAAATAATGTTCATTAATAGTGATTGTCTAAATAGCAATTTTAAAGTGGCTATTTCATGAATTGGGCAATTCAATTTGCCCATTTCATGAATTGGGCGTAACATATATACACACACACATACAGCTTTCTTATAGCTGGTCACTGACAGGTCTATGCCTGTGTCCTTGTTCTTCAGGCCCCTGTGCACACACATTCAGAGCCTGTGACAAAAGGTTGTCCGGGTAACAACCGACAGTTTGGACCTCTAAAATACAGTCATACAATTGAAATTGAAAGTTTTATCTGTGTCTCTTCTAAAAATGTTAATGAAATAATCTTTAAGTTGTACACCAAAAGACAACATACTTTTCTTTAAATTGTATCTTTGATGAGCAACAGACTTGGTGTATGTCCGCCAACTGCAAAAAGTATGTCCACCTACAGTTGTCCTTGTAAAAGTTTATTCTGTGCAGCTAAATAAGTTTTAATGCTTATGATGTTGCAGTTGGGTTATTTCACTGCAGTTTTCATGCTTGAAAATAATTTCATGACATAGAAGGGTGTATTACGAAACAATTTGATGGCGTATGTCCACAGTGACAACCAACAGTAATAATGCAAGATAACCATAATAGGGAAGGATTTCACTGGACATTTTGCAAGAAGGCTATACTTGGTGTTTTAAAAAGACATCACAGTCAACAAAAATTATATTTTCATATGAACAAATTTGTTTTTGCACAAAAATTATTTTCTGTATGTCCAGCATGACAACCAATAGTTTTTGTTCAAATAATTGAAGGAAGTCATGTGGATGTCTTTCCAAAAATAATACCAAAATGCATTGATCAATAATTTATCACTTTATATACTGTATGTACACCAAATAATGAAATTGAAGCAAAAAATACCAATTGTGTCTGCTAGATCTTGCATTCTGTGCAATCACTGTTGGTTGTCACTCTGGACATATCTGTTGGTTGTCACTTTTCACCTTTTGTCACATACACATTAAACACACACACATGTACACAAGCATGCATGCATCTAGTGACCATGTACACAAGCACATGTATCACACACACAGTTATCTTACAGCTGGTCATTGACAGGTCTATGCCTGTGTCCTTGTTCTGAACCCCTGTGTGCACACACATCTTCTTCCAGTTGGGGATGTTTATCCTGCCCCACGCTCACCGGTCTTCATTCAGACCATTAACCTTTACTGGATCACGCTTTTGACTACACAGACACGATCGCGCAGGTCTTCCATGACCCCTAGTCAGTAAAAAGAAAGGGACAAGCATTTTAACAGTATTTATCCCTGTCCAGATGATGCGGGTCCTCCAGGACCCCTACTTGTCAAAGAGTCACCATGTGTTTATACTTCTCCAGATGGTGCGGGTCTCCCATGACCCCCACTCAATGCACTGCAGTGACCTATTTCTGCTCTTTAAAGTAGAGGTCGTGGGAGACCCGCGCCATCTGGACAAGCATGTTAAAATGACGCGTCATATTACGTCATTTATATTTTATACATATTAATGAAATTTAACACACTTAAAGCCATTTACGTTTTTGACAAAGTCATGAAATTTCATGAAGATTGCTTAAATAGTCTTAGAGATATAATTTTTTTTGTGTGTCAAGGGGTCGTGGGCGACCCCGGAAGTCTGGTAAAGGTTAATAGCGCACAGGATGTGTGCTATGTGAATTCATGTCATCCATCCCACCCGCACACACTCGTACCGAATAGTGGGATGGGGTTTAACGTGTGTGCAAGATCTTGTGCATGCGTTCGCATTCAAGGGACCTCAGTTTTTGAAAAGTCTCATCCGAAGGACTTTTTCCCCAACTGACGTCAGGTACCCATTTACACCTGGGTGGTGTCAGGAAAATAGAAGTAAAGTGCCTTTCCCAAGGATACACCACTGTGAACCGAGCTGGGTTCGAACCTGCACACTCGCAAACCTGACGGATCACGAGCTAGCGATTCTGACTTACCAACTGAGCTACAGCGGCTGTATGTATACATGAATGCACACACGCCAGCACATACATAGGCATACACACACATACAGCCCAGCAGAGAGAGAGAGAGAGAGAGAGAGAGAGAGAGAGAGAGAGAGAGAGAGAGAGAGAGAGAGAGAGAGAGAGAGAGAGAGAGAGAGAGAGAGAGAGAGAGTATATGTATGTATGTATGTGTGTGTGTGTGTGTGTGTGTGTGTGTGTGTGTGTGTGTGTGTGTGTGTGTGTGTGTGTGACAAGAGACAGATGAAATCATGAAGGGAGTTGTGTGTGTGTGTGTGTGACTGTGAGTGTGTGACAGAGACAGAGATCTAGACAGGTGAAGGGAGGTGTGTGTGTGTGTGTGTGTGTGTGTGTGTGTGTGTGTAGATATGTCTCTCCATCTTCTGTTGCACTATGTGGTGTACATAAGTTTCTGTTGAGTCTTTATCCTGTTTATATTAGGCTCCGTGAGTCCGTCAACATAAGAAATCAGAACCAGAATAAGGCTAGCAGACGACAGACGATGTGGTTCCACACCATCATCTTGCGTGTTACTGTTAGAATAGTTTAGAAAACGAAAACAAAATACCAAGTGCATTGAAAACGAAGCATCCAAACTATATATTGCATTATACCTGACAGTCACTGTTGCTTTAGGCATGTTGCAAGGTGTCAGCTAATGACTGATGACAAAAACAAAAGCTGTCTCTCTTCACGTGCGTACGCCCCTCCCACCTGCGGCCATGACATTAACAAGTTCTCGAAGAAACGAGATTGATAACAAAATAATTCAATTTGGACCCGGGGCACCAAAATATGATCTGTTTAAGCATATATATCAAAACACCTATTATATCTGTTGATTTCTGCTCCAAATGGAATAACAACATTTGAGGAAGAACGACAGGGAGAAGGAGAAGGGGGGGGGGGGGGGTAATCTTTTTACCGCGTTCATCGCTAATAGCAATAACTTCCAAACAACAGTTCTTCTTCTGTGGTGATGACCAACTTCTTTATACAGAAGAAATTGTACACACTTTAGAGCGTGACCATAGAAAAAGAAGCGGAAGAGAGAAAGAGAGAAAATGGTACACACATTACACTATTATATTTACTTAGGTTCAACTTCAATATACACACGTTTGAGCATACTCACGGGCAAAAATGGAAATAAATACCAATAATATAATATGCCATTTAATTTGAATACTGTAAGCTCAATTTCAGTCAAATCGATGCAGTGTTTGCCAAAGTTGTCTTCAATCTTCTTGGTCACGACATATAATCAGACAATCAGTGACTTGGAGAAGAAGAAAAAGAAGAAAAATCTGTTTAACGTCCTCCGGTCTGAAACAGACACATATGGGTAATGCGGATTAAAAAATAAATAAAAATAAGAAAAGACAAAAAGTTCATGGGATTTGCTTATTTTGTAAACATTTTTGTTGTTGTTTCCAGGTTGACAGATTCGATCGTGTCCATGTTGTCAACAACTGATTTCCTATTCATTACATTTTCTATATAACGCAGGCAACTTTGCATTAAAATTGCAGAGATGCGCTGGCTGCTGTGCAGATTCTGGCACTAAAGTACGTTGAGTAGCTAACTT
The DNA here is from genome assembly GCA_017654935.2 of Phymorhynchus buccinoides. Lineage (NCBI taxonomy): Eukaryota > Metazoa > Mollusca > Gastropoda > Neogastropoda > Raphitomidae > Phymorhynchus > Phymorhynchus buccinoides. The sequence goes on from JAGGCT020002142.1 coordinate 5,158, forward strand.
CACATATATTATCTTCCCTTGATAGGCCCCGCCCTCTCTGTATCCGGCTTCCTGTAGAACCCCACCCCTTTTGGTTTACACCCACCCACCCACCCCCTTCCATCCCTCTCCTTTGACCATCTTTGTGTGACCAGTCTCCCTGTATACCCTCTTTGATCACAGCAAGTGGTCCCTTCTCTGATTCCCCACTTCAAGCCTCTCATCTTCACTGGGGGATCAAGGCTGTTCTTCTCTTCCATTCCTCTACCCCCCCTCCCCCCCCTTCCCTCCCTTGCCTACTAATTACCATGGCCGTTTAAACCAGGGCCTAAATACACTGGCTCTGGTTTAAACACGATTAACTTGTCATTCATTATATTTCTTCAAAGTTCAACATATAAAGCATTCCTCCGAAGTAGGAGTGTTGCTGCCTACATGGCGGGGTAATCAAAAACGGTCGCACACATAATGTTCTTATTCATAGCTGGTGCATTTGTGCCATAGTGTTCAATTACTTTGGCTGTTTGGCTGATCCCTGGAGTCTTTAAGCCAAGGAACGACAACAACAACATCATAAAGCATGCAACTTTGTTTAAGGCCTGTAGTAACATAATCTGTATGCATTATATCTGCATGGCTGGTTGGTTGTCTTACCCTGGCTTAAAGACTCCAGGGCCGGATCATCCCAACAGCCGAAACACTTGAACACTATGGTACAAATGCACCAGCTAGGGATGAGAACATTACCACGCCACACTCCGACTTCGGAGGAATATCTGCATGCAAACTTGAACGCTTATGTATGTGTATCAGAGTAAATAAATGTGGAGTGGTTGGGTATGTGATGAAGGAATGAGAGCATTACCCCGCCACACTCCGACTTCGGAGGAATATCTGCATGCAAACTTGAACGCTTATGTATGTGTATCAGAGTAGATAAATGTGGAGTGGCTGGGTATGTGTACTATGTGTAGTCGTATTCATGTTTAAATAAGTCTGTGTGATCTCACAATTGTCCATCTTCTCCCCGTGGGGATACGGGGGGGGGTCTTTCATAAAAATAGTTCCCCCACCTTCTGGAAGTTCTGTGCTTGTTACTTCTAATCTGCCACTCTCTTTGACTCTGCCTTTTTCCTTTGCTTACTGTCATCTACTATCTTTCTGACTTATTGGCCCATTCTCCTGCCTTTAAAAAAAAAAGAAATCTTCCAAACAACCTTTCTCCTTTGAGCTCATCCGAAATCGGAATGTGTCAGCTGTACGCAGTGGGGAAACCAGTGAAAACTGAAAAACGAACACATATATACTTTACCCATTATGGCCTTGGAACGCAGACGAAGTCCGTCTTAACCCATACTCTGTACGCACAGACGCAGCACGCTTGTGCATCAAGAACAACGTGGCATAGCCGATGAGGTTTAACCGAGGCGTGGTTACTGCTACACTTATCTGCATTGTTAAGAAATCGGGACTTTACTGGTGTTGCACTGCCTCCGGGCATTGCCTCCAGTATCGTTCCCACCATTTTTGTATCTACAAATGTCCCATATGTGTCTGTTCCGGACCGAGAGGACGTAAAACACCATTTTTCATTTCATTTCTTCAGCACGCTTGCGCATTGTTTGTGGATGATCACTGGTGGGAAGCTTGTTTTATGGTTATTCATGTAAACATTTTAAGTCTATCCTTGTAAGTGTTCGTAAATCCGAATAGATTACACATTTTCTTGCATCACGACACAAACCTTCTTCTTCTTCTGCGTCCCCAGGCCATAATGGGTAAGGTACCCGTATGTGTCCGTTTTTCAGTTTTTCACTGGTCTTCTCGCTGCGTACAGTCGACACATTCCGATTTCGGAGCTCAAAGGAGAAAAATTATTTGGATTTATTTTTTTAAAGGCAGAAGAATGGGCCAATAAGTCAGAAAGATAGTAGATGATAGAGAGCAAAGGGAAAAGGCAGAGTCAAAGAGAGTGGCAGATTAGAGGAAGTTAAAAGCACATTCATCTAGCATGTTTATATCAAGTAATCTGCGATGTGACCTTTTATTTGTCTCCGTTGTTGTTGTTTTGTCTGTTATACTTTATGTGTTTTGTTGTTTTCCCTGTATGCGTGTGTGTATTTTTTCTTACTATTATGTACTTTTATTTTTGTTTATGTAGTTTATATATGTATCAAAATAAAATTTAAAAAAGTTTGAAAAAAAAAAAGTTACAAGCACAGAACTTCAAGAAGGTGGGGGAAACTATTTTTACGAAAGGCTGCACTCCCAGTCTGCAGGTTCTGAGAGAGAGGTCCTAGTTTTATTACAAAACACACACAAAAAACGACAATGAAGTGCTTGCAAATGATTTAAACTCGCGCATCGAGCTTAGCGGTCAAATTATGCAAATACCTAGCTTCAGACTAAACATATTTTTGGAACTAATAGTTTCTACATTGATAAGGAAAGTAAATGGAGGTCTCTGCCCGACAATTTGTCGGGGCGCAGGCACTGGTAGGACGCCTGACAAATTGTCGGGCACAGGGCAGAATGAGTTAGCCACTCTCCCGCCTTCTTTCCCACGACTTTTGTGTCGTGATAAAACATGTAATCTTATTTTACATCTATGTGTACATGCATTGTTGTCTCTGTGTGAGTCAGTTCATATCACAGTATGCATGAAGGCGGCGACAGACTATGTGGCTGCCTCATATGACTTGATCAGGTCGTGACGTTTCACCTCATTTGCATACCATCTAACTCGATCAATCTGACTCAGTGGGGCCCAGTCAGGTGACAGGGCCGAATAGGGCGGGTTCTAAATTTCACTGATCGAGTCTGATTGAGTCAGGTGGCTTGTGACCTCTTCTGTGCGGGAAACAAAATTTGGTCTACGTCACGACCTGATCGAGTCATATGAGGCAGCCACATAGTCTGTCGCCGCCTTGAGAGAGAGACAGATTTTTACCAGCCGCGGACAAAGTGAGCGAAGCTGGTAATGTTTTCAGTGGATTCTGAAGCCGACTATGTATCTATCTATATATCTATGTAAACACGATAACGTTTGAACGGAGGGATCTAGGATGCTCAAATTTTGCATGCGGATAGGTACTAAGAATAACTAGGTCAAGTTCAAAAATGGTCATAGGTCAAGGTCACTGGAGCCGAAAATGCTGCCGAACACCGGGCACAATAACGGAGGGACCTAGGACGCTCAAATTTTGCATGACAGTAGGTACTAAGAATATCTAGGCCAAGTTCGAAAATGAAGGTCATAGGTCAAAGGTCAAGGTCACTGGCGCCGAAAATGCTGCTGAGCACCTGGCACGATAACGATTGAATGGAGGGACCTAGGACGCTCAAATATTGCTTCGAATAGGTACTAAGAATATCTAGACCAAGTTTGAAAATCAAGGTCATATGTCAAAGGTCAAGGTTACTGGACCCGAAAATGTTGTGGTGCGGCTGGTGGTCTAGCGTCTTAACGCTCTAGTAATATTTGCATTCAGAGATGATGAAATAACCGCAAAAAGCAGTGAGAATGGTTATTACTATTAGTTATGACATTTTACTCATCTCATCAACTCGCACTCAAAATACATAATGCGCCCAAACATACTTTTTTTTTAGCATTTATTGATTGGTCACAAACGTACAAAATAATAAGTCATGATGAAGATATATTGCTAAAAAAAAAAAAAGTGAAACACAAAATCTATATTAGTGTTACGAAAAACTGTTAGGAAAAATAGCGATAAAATAAACTGAAAATGCATGGAACAGTTACAGGAACAAGCGAAATATATATTTTTCATTTTCATAAAACAAAACCAAAAAACCATACCCATATAATGGTATTATTGAAAAACACAAAAAAACATAAAAGAATCACAGATTTTGACAATGATTACGGAATTTCAGAAAACAAAATGCTGCAGAAATAAGTTCCACAAAGCTGATAAAATTGGAAACATTTGGATTCTACACATTACAAACACAGACATGATCTGCTGGCGCTCAAATCCTCATGACACGCTAGTTAATTGCTACACTGCCAAGGTGACATGATCTAGTCAACATTTCTGTTTCATGGATATAAAAAAAAATAAATACACACACACAAAAGGTTCAAGCATAAAAAAATATAAAATGCATGTGTACATGGAAAAGCTTTACATGATTTGGCGAATCAGGAACAGCCATCATCTTAAATAACACCGTTATTTTCTTAAATATTCAGTGCAGAAGTTATTTCATTCAGACAGATGAAGAAACAAATAAGGAGAAGAAAGAAAAAAAAGAAGAAAAAACCCCTGATGGAGGCTGGTCAATTCACCCATCTATAAATAACAGATCTTCGTGAACATGCGATGAAGAATAGCGGAGACGGAAAATGGGTGACATACTCCCTCCCCCACCCCTCTCCCAGTTTCCTACAGCACTAACCTCCACTTTCAAGACCCACTTACCTCAGCGACTCTGCCTTTTCCCTTTGCTTGCTGTCATCTACTATCTTTCTGCCTTACCAGTCGATTCTCCTGCCTTTTTTTACGAAACACTTTCAAAAACATTTCCTCCAAAAAGTCGGACTTGCTGGGCCTGTTTCTTATTTAGGCGCATAACGGCAGCATGACGCATCTGCGCTCATAATTGACAGGAAACTGTCTGAGCGATCGAAGAAGAAAAAGAAGATTCACTAACTAAGTGTAGGGCTCAGTGCTGGAAGGCTGCTGCTCCCAACCCTCTACTGCACTTTTACTGCCGTAACCTCTCCCAACCCATGTCAGGCGCGCAGTTTCTGATCGGAAAGCAAAGATACTCTAGTAAATCTAGCAAAGATAGGGAGAAATGTCCGCATAAAACGGCCATACAATAATCAATGCCCGTAGCGTTTAAATATAATCAGTACTCATCAAAAATCCCTCTAGTTGTTGGAAAGTTAATGTTCAAATGCAGATTGATCGATCGATCGAAGTAGCGGTGCGCAAGTAAACGCTTTCCTAGCTTCGGGTTGTAGGGGGACAGCTTTTGCTAAGCTTCATGGAAAACGCACATCAGGTAACCATTCTGACATAATATGTGAGGAGAGGAAGAGAGCAGTACAGTATCTATCCCAAGGACACAAAACCACCGAACAGGATTCGAACTTCCAGATCCGCAATCCTTTGGATTACGAAACAGTGACTTTACCCAGTTGGTCTTAGCGCTTGCTGGTCCTGACATAGAACACTGTGAAAAATAGAAGATAGACTGAAAAAACAAAGAGGAATGTACAAAGAACAAGCACACAGTTATGCCAAAGTAGCTCAGCAACAAGTATCTTTAACCTTCAACAGCCGTTTGATACTTTGCATGCTTGCAGGTCTTGGGCCTGGGTTTGTCTAACCTAAAACGTCCCAAAATGTCACACCTTCGACAAGTACAGAATTTTCACTCCAGCAAAATGAATACCCTGTCTCCATGAATGAATGACAATAGACATGTGATGCCAAGTTTAAGAGAACGACATTGGAAAAAAAAACACCCACCAAAAACCGCGACAAATTTATACGCCTCTGCCGACCGTAATAGACAATTTTCGGAAAAAAATAGGGGAGAGCACTTTGTGAAAATTAGAGTTGCTTACCTCCATTACTAGGTCAAATACCATAGCAACAATGCAACAATGGCGTCAAAGCTTGAAACCGCAGGATGCGAATCTGTGACTTGCAAACATTTTTTTGGCCACAAACTGATAAAACTTGCAAAATGTGACGTAAAAATAAAAATGACATACATTTTTAGAATCACGCACGGTGTTCTAAGTGCTGTATCTCTGCTCAAACACACGAGTCGATAGGCTACGAGAGCTGATGGTAGAGTGACTTCCCCTGTTTGACTGATTGAATTAGGCAAGATCACTCCCACACACCATGAAATTACTCCCCTTAATTATTTCCGAACAATTCCTATTGGGCAAAGGACAATTACAAAATGTAACATTTGAACCAACCCTCTACATACTCAGCCATCCTCTCAGTCTCACACCAAAATGCGTGTGTGCCAAGATCCAAGTCCAACGACAGAAATGACAACTACCGCGAATGCTCGTGACAACAGACGCTCTAGGCAGAAATGACAACCACCGCGAATGCTCGTACAACAGACGCTCTAGGCAGAAATGACAACCACCGCGAATGCTCGTACAACAGACGCTCTAGGCAGAAATGACAACCACCGCGAATGCTCGTACAACAGACGCTCTAGGCAGAAATGACAACCACCGCGAATGCTCGTACAACAGACGCTCTAGGCAGAAATGACAACCACCGTGAATGTTGACAACAGACGCTCTAGGCAGAAATGACAACCACCGCGAATGCTCGTACAACAGACGCTCTAGGCAGAAATGACAACCACCGTGAATGTTGACAACAGACGCTCTAGGCAGAAATGACAACCACCGTGAATGTTGACAACAGACGCTCTAGGCAGAAATGACAACCACCGCGAATGCTCGTACAACAGACGCTCTAGGCAGAAATGACAACCACCGTGAATGTTGACAGCAGACGCTCTAGGCAGAAATGACAACCACCGTGAATGTTGACAACAGACGCTCTAGGCAGTGGCACGGAGTAAGCTCTGATATACACAAGCTGGCAATAAGCACTACGTTTGATTCATGAAGCAGCTCTTGAGAAAGAACACAAAGAGCAGATTCAAATGTGGCCAAAGACCATAATAATCTGACATACAATTAACAAAGAACCACCAACGTCCTCCCACCACCATCCTGTCACCTTATCAGATTCTACAATCAAATATTGTTAAAAAAAAAAAAAAAAAAATTTGTTAGGAAAAAAGAGGTCAACTTAATGCTTCAATTGTCCTGCAGAACAAGGGGTCCCAGGGACTCCTTCACTTACAGCATAGAGGGTCCTAGAGGCGGGATAGAGGGTCCCAGAAGCATTGCGAATGCTAAAAAATATTTTTTCTAGTGCATCTCTGGGACCCCCTGCACATTGTTTTAGAGGGTCCTTTAGAATTTTAGTACTTCATAGACCCCCAAATGGGGGTCCCTGGGAGCCCTGCAAGTTAAGAGAGATAAAGAGAGATGTTGGCAAGACTTGAGAAAGAGAGGGAGATATGTGATTATTTTGTTTTTACAATTTAAAGCTGTGTTGATTTAATTTGTGCTTAAAAAAGAAATTCTTTAATAAAGGAAATACGAACAACAGGGTGATGATGATCGATTCAATTTTAACTAGTAGTTCAGCTGAACATAAGCAAGAAATGTTACATAAGTTTTAAGTACGCCTATTGAACAGACATCTGGTATAAGAGCATAAATTATATATGCATTCCCAGCAATCTATGCAAAATCAACGTTTAACAAATCACGCCCAGCCACGCTAGATATAACAATTACAGCAGACTAAGACATGAACGTTTTCGCACTGCGAGTTACACTAATGCATAATGCCATCATACTGTGTAGCCTCCGGATCAAACTATGGAATAAATAATCTATATTTTCCAAAATAGAGCCGACAGTTAAATAGATAGATATAAAAGTATACAAATAACATTCAGTACCATACCCCAAAAAATTAGTCTCAGGAAAGAAAACCAAGCAAAACAAATATTGACAAAGAAGACGATCAAGCAGTTTCATTCTGCCAGCATTTCCAATTTGAAAAATCCATCTCATAACGTTGAAGCAAGATTACTTTCTTTAACAATATGAACACAAGTACTAGGTTGGTAAAGAATATACGGGTAAAGAATCTACACACACACACACACAAAAGTGTTGAGGATTGTCTAAATAAATGAATTGTCTTGGCGTGTAGTGGTTGCTAATCTGCTTCTACTTCCAGCAAGCAGAGAGAGAAAGGTATCATTATCACATCTTTTGGGTTTGCATTTTCTTTTCACTCTTCATGACACATTATACATAAACATGATTTTCGGAAGAAAAAGAGAAACGTTTCTTATCCTTATCCTGTCCCTAAGATGATGACAAATAGAATCTTCTTTTTTTCTTCTCAGAGAATAATAATTATGTTCCGACAGAGATGTATCAATATGATTTTTTTTTTAAAAGTGAAATATATTATTTAACAAAAATGCTTGTTGTAATTCATTGCACAAAGGTTCAAAACTTCACGTACTATTTTCTTTTACTAAAATCTTTACTCCATGGGAAAATAGATTGGTGAGACACGAGTTATTGCAGTTGAATTCTGAACACCTGTTTTAGAACGGTTTTAATGTGACACACACATCTGCACCAAACCCAACAAAGGTCTTTGGGGGGGGGGGGGCATTCTACATTTTAAAAACATTTCACGCAATCCTCCCAAAAACTACTTGATGACAAAATAATGATTTGGATGACAAAAATTGGTAATGAATTTTACCCTTTTTTTTTTCTTTCCCCCATCATGATGATGATGCACATTTAGATGACAACATCGAAGATTATGCATTTTTCTATATTACACAGGTCAAAATCATGGATGACAGAATTTCAACCCATTCTTGTTCCATGTATTCTGTACTGAAAAACAAAAATTCAAGTTCATAATCACAACTGACACAATAATGTTTACTCCTTAAAGCTTTTTCAATAACTCCACTTTTACCATGAATTAAAAGGTCACGATTGTTGTCACGTTATATTCAAAGCTGATGATCATGATGTAGACTTTCAAATCATATTATTGTTTATATTTCAGTGTTTTCAAGGTAAAAATTAAGCCATAATTCTACCCCCCCCCCCCCCCCCCCTTCTTATTTTTAAACTAATACAAGATGCAAATGATACCCACCTATTTCCACGTAAGCCGGTTGAGATTTTAGTGACAAACCAATCAGTTTTCTTTTCTGTCAGATTTCTCAAAGATGAGAAATATCAAGCGTAACATTTCACAAATTACAAGCCCACGCCAGACACAGACCAAAGCATGATTTACCACAACACTGCTAATAACAAAGCTAAAAATGTACTTAGCATACTCCATGACTATTTTTTTTTAAACAATCCCTCAAATACAAAACCAACAAAATCTTAGCCATGACAACACAAAAAGTCCTTAGAAAAATTATGCCCAACACTTTACAAAGTCAATACCAGTAGTTAAATTTCATAAGAAAATTCCAGCCCTGAAGTTTACAACCTTGTAACTGGTGTACGACTAGAAGTACCTCCAAAACCCGGGTTTTTTCTTAACCCCTTGACTGCCCGCGAAGAAAAAAAAAGAAAAATTCATTGTACAAATCATGCCATGAAAAAGGCAACTGATAGAGCCAATCTGGCAAAATGGTCTGGGGATATAACTCTCCTGACTGTGCTAGAGCATAAGCCAGCACATCAGAGTTATTCTTCTTCATGTGATGACATCATCAGTGATATCATCAAGTCACTTTGTGATACGTTATATGGCAGTCAAGGGGTTAACTGCCATATCAGTTGTCTTCTCAGAGGTTTGATCCTTTAGAAAAACACACACACAAACTACTGTAATTTTTGGACTATAAGGCAATATTTTCCCCCTCCAATTTCGACCTATGCGACTAATAAACGAGGGCACCCTATTAGTGAACAAAATCGTGAGAAGAGAGGCAAAGATTGCTATACTCAGTACAGTCTACTGTGAGTCACAACATCGAAAGTGGTAATGAGTCGCCGATACGACGAATACTCACCTTAAAATGCTTCAAAATCCCTATTATCATCCGAGATACCATCCAACAGACGCCATAACCCTTCATTGGATATAAAAAGTATCGTTGTAGAGCTTAAAATGCCATAATTCTACCAGTTTTCACAAAGAAAAGTCCAAACACAACAACCGGAAGTCGCAAAAACGGAAGTTCGATTATTTAAGAAGGGAGCCAACTCTCGTTTATGACAGCAGTAATCAGTAATGGCGGTCGGTAAGCGTATACAGGACGTGTACAGGCTTCAAACTTCGACTTTCTTTCTTTGCCTTATAAACGAGGGCGCCTTTTACTTTAATTTTTGTGGAGAATTTTCTTGAAAATTGCCCTATTCGAACACAGCAGCGCCTAATGATCCCAAAAAAATGGTACAAAACCTAAGAGAGAATGGCCATTTATTACTTACTTGTCCATAGAAACAACAACAACAACAAAAAATCTATGCCTACCGTTATAGTTTAGTGACCAAGCGCTAAGGATAGTGGTCATAGCAAAAACAAAAAAGAAGAAGTAGTAATGACCACATGCATTGGAAAGAGAACAAAACATCATCAGTTTTGGGGCAAGTCAAAATTGCCGGTACACCCACAGGCCTGTATATTTTATGCCAGCGTGAACGTGAACAGAAGAAAAAGCCCATGATAATGATGATAACATTGACAAGAATGACATTGATGATATTGGTAATATGTGACAGTGCATGGGAAAAACAGACATAATGGAAGTTTGGCATAAACTGAGATATGAATTTTTCATGGTGGAGCAAAGATTCCGTGTTAACACACAGAAAACCGAATTGAGTTATCTGGTCTAGTTTTTATTGTATAATTATTTGAAGTTTGGCATTCAAAATAGATCATTTGCAGAAATCGGGCATAGAAGATACAATTTTGCCTCTTTGTTTCTATTGACTTGATTTAGAAAACAATCAAATAAACACAGAATCATTCAAAATTGTCTTTTATGTTGTGGATACTGCCATAATACATAAAAATAGAACTAAATATGCCTTAAATAGAAAATTTATATTTTGTGGGTTGTTGACTATTTTTGACTATTGCTCGAAACTTATGTAGGTTTTTTCCCATGCACCATCACATATCACTGTATCGTAATTACGATGATGACAATGACAGATCGTGATTACGACAAGCCTATTCCGCCCTGGCCGAGCAGCGCAGCGCAAATCCACAGTCCTAACTAACACAGCCTAAAAAAAAAATCGTCGTAAAAGGGGGAGACCATCCCAGTTTCCGGCCACACGCAGTCTGCCTGCCACACCACCCCAAGTTCTCTCCCATTCCCACTCCTCTCCCCTTTCCCCGCCATAACCATTCCTGCGCAGGGGCCCGCGAGAGACGGGTGGGGTGGGGGGCCTGGTGTGAGTTGACGGTGACGGCGAGTGATTGACGCTACATATAAGCCAGAAAAAGGGCTGGCCGTAGGTAGGTAGGTAGGTAGGTGTGTGTGAGAGCAGCGCCGCCCTGTGGTCGTACCACTAGTTGTCTCCTTGTTGCTCGTCACCCCCTTCGCCTTGAGACTCCGGCGTCCACAGCTGCGAAAAGAAATAAAACAGTAATAAAACTTTTTCTCTTTTTTTTCAGCCGTTTTATTCATCTTTATTTACAGGTAATCACTGTTTATTATCAGGCACGGTAGTGGGGGCAAAGTGAGTTTCACGGAAGAATATCCAACCGATTTTTAAGCAAAATTGTGGTCTAAGGGAGCAGATATGAATGAGTTAATCAACAAAACTCACAGTGAGGTTGTCCCGTAGCAGCTGCATTATCAAGGTGCTGTCTTTGTAGCTGTCTTCAGGCAGGTTGTCTAGCTGGTTGATTGCATCGTCGAAGGCCTGTTTAAAAACAAACAAACTTTAGACTTCTTCTTCTTCTGCATTCCTAGGCCATATAGCCCAGCAATGTACCGAGGATCGAAGATTCAAAGGATTCAAAGATTGTTTAATCCTTTGACCCCTTTTGGGGCATGGAGGACTTGAAGCAAATCAAGCAAATACAGGGATCATTCTTAGGGTCGGTCATCGGTCATTGACTCATAAACCTTCGATTTTGACCTATAGTTTTAGCAGGTAAGAGGTCATATGACTGATTGATTTTACATTGAAGATGTCAACAACTTCAAGAATGATGTCATCTGCTAACTTAGCTAACTCTGAGAAAGAGAAATACAAAGGAAATTGATAAAAAATCTGCATTAACTATGATGAAAGGAGGCATTTGTTTGCTAACCTCGACTTTACATGGTATGTACACCGATAAATCTGTGACTTATTATTTTTGGAAAATGGCCTATTTATTTTTCTGACAACTGGTCAAATGACCTATGATGTCCTGTGGCAAAAATGATCCCTGAAATACAAATGCAACAAATGAAAACGGTTACAAAAGATAACTAATATAATCAACACACCAAAATGTCACACAACTTTACTAAACCGTAAAAACACCTTTTTACCACCACAAAGCAAACGGCAATAGTTAAATACAGACTTTACACACATAAATGTTCTGGAAATAAACTGACATCTAATATCATTGTATTTGGGACATTTCATTACAAAATGAAACTCGTCACCAAGGTAATTCTGATCGCAATCTCTACATAATCATTCTTCACGGGGTATTCCAAATCTTCTGCTAATTTCTATCATGAGTTTATGATTACCACACCGAAACCGTATAAGATATATATAAACATTGAAAAGTGATAGGACAAACTGTCCTGAAACAAGAGAAATCAATAGGACTATGTCCTAGTTCTGGCAGAAATCAATAGGACAGAGCATGCCAGTGTTAACCCTTTCGCCGCCAGCCATTTTTCAGCCAAAATATTCCATTAAACTTAACTGAGTAGATGAAAAAAATATCTGCGATATTGTGAATTCCTCTGTCACATGTATAACATTAGGTCTATCCTTACTTCCCAAAATTAAGAGGATAGGGTCTTCAGATAACAGACCCTGGTTTCAAGCCTTAGTTTTAGTGACATGGGTGTTAAACCATCGTGGTGCATAAATGCGACATTGGCGGTGTGAAAGGGTTAAAAATTTAATCAGACATTTGTCCTGACAAGGGAGAACACAATAGGACATTTTCCATTTTAATAGGTCAATGGTCTAGGACCAGGGCCTCGGGACTTCACTGATATTAGCCACAATGGGTAAGGTATGAATGCGTCCATTTTTCAAGTTTCGGTTTTCGGGTTTCATAACACTCGTTTCTGAGGTCATCTAAGCTGGAAATTTTGAAATCCGGGAGTTTCACGTGAATTCCGGGAGATGTGACAAAATCCAGGAAGCTCCCAGAATCGGCATGAAGCTCCCGGATTTACCGGGAGGGTTGGCAGGTATGTATTAACGGCTAACCATACTGTTTTCTTTCGAATTCTGATCACTTCTCTGCCTTTTGGCTAAGACAGTGATACAGGAACATCAATTTTTGTTTATACCCTGGTTGGTTTGTTCAGCCCGTCGTACATGGCGAAAACCGATACGCGACGTTAAACTGAACTTCCATCCTGTTTTCTGGCCAAAACAAGTTAGTGAATGAAATTGAAAACTACTGACCTTTTTGGCCAGTTTGCAGGCCTCGTCCGGCTCGTTCATGATCTCGTAGTGGAAGACAGAGAAGTTGAGGGCCAGGCCTAGGCGAATGGGGTGCGTGGTACTCATCGACTGGGTGCTCTCCGTCGCCTGCTCGTATGCCTCCTTCGACTTGGTTACCGTGCCTGAAACAAGTCAAGTCATCTTGGTCATAGGCCTGCTGACTACAAACATAGGACCCCGGTGGGGATACTGGGGGGGAATCTTTCATACAAATACTTCCCTCAACTTATGGAAGTTCTGTGCTCGTAACTTCCTCTCATGTCATTCTCTTCGACTCTGCCTTTTCCCTTCGCTTTCTATTATCTACTCTCTTTATGATGTGTTCGTCCATTCTCCTGCCTTTTAGGGTACATGAGAACAAAGATGTGTGGTGTGTGCGTTTCCATGCTGATAAGAAAGGAGAGAGAGAGAGAGAGAGAGAGAGAGAGAGAGAGAGAGAGAGAGAGAGAGAGAGAGAGAGAGAGAGAGAGAGAGAGAGAGAGAGAGAGAGAGAGGGGGGGGGGGGGGGTAGAGAGGGGTGTTTATTGTCATTACAGAAAGAGATAAATTCAGACAGGCAGGCAGAGACAAAGACAGACAAATGAATAATCTTTTATTCTTATGCTGTTTTTCCTCTAACTGTATAATGTGTGATGCGGTGTGTGAAACATGCACTAACGCACTACAGATGTGCACGTGCAAACAATGTGTACATGTGTGTATGCACATGTGTGTGCGCATGCATACACCTAAAAACCTTCCATTTAGTTCTCACCTTTCTTGACGTCGTCTTGCGTTACTTCAGAGAGGTAGCGGTAGTAGTCTCCCTTCATTTTCAAGTAGAACACGCGGCTCTCAACCTCTGTGTCAGATTTCTGGGAGTCGGCGTCCTTCACAAGGTACTTGTCTAACAGTTCCTGCACAACGAAAACAGAAAAACATGGTTAACCCCTTCACCACCAATGTTGCATTTTAGCAAAGATATTCTAAAAGGGTAAGATGGATTACTTAAGAGCTCGGCGATCCGGGCTGATAGAGTTATCGTTAGTGGGTCCAGTACACTTTTCACAGTGGAGGCTATCCAAAAACTCAGACTGGAAGTTGAATGGAGAATTCAACTGGCCTCTCGATGTGTAAAATGTGTACTGTTTCAAAGGGACATAACCAGTGTTTCTGTCCTCACTACTCATATAGGGAAAAGAGACCGGATGCTTATCTTCCCCTATAGTCTTTGATTTTAGCACCACAATGGTTACCCATGTCACTAAAAGGCATCAAATCAGGACCTGTTATCCAAAGACCATATCATATCATATAGTAAAAAGCCAAGTGTCCGTGCGTGCGCGTGTGTGTGTGTGTGTGTGTGTGTGTGTGTGTGTGTGTGTGTGTGTGTGTGTGTGTGTGTGTGTGTGTGTGTGTGTCTGTCTGAAACACAAAACGGGCCTTATATTAAGTTATAACTCCGCCGTTTTTCGACCGATTCGCTTCAAATTTGCTGTGAGCCCTAACGGGGCGATGGCAACGGCAACCCAGGCGGCCGTGTCATTTGCGCGGTTTTGCAAATGCGTGAAACGCGCATCCGACGGCCTTTCGGCGCCCGTATCTCCGGTATTTCTGGACCGATTGCCTTCAAATTTGGCAGATATATGACCGGGGACGGTGACTATTAATGTGCCAAACCGGAAGCGAATCCATTACTTAGGCGCATAACAGCAGCATGATGCAAAACGGGCCTTATAACTCCACCGGTTTTCAACCGAATCACGTCAAATTTGCTGTCAGGCTTGCTGTCACCGGGGCAAAGCCTGGCAGCAAATTGGAAGAAAATCGGTAGAGCGTGTCACTCTCAGAGCAGCGCCAACGGGAAACAAGGCTTTATAACTCTGCCGTTTCTTAACGAAATCGCTTCAAATTTGCTGTACTCAGCGTTACCAGTACTTGGCGTTACCGTTACTAGGCGTTACCGTTACTAGGGAGAGCGCATCACTCTCAGAGTAGCGTCAATGGGAAACGGGGCCTTATAACTCCACCGTTTCTTAACCAAATCGCTTCAAATTTGCTGTACTCAGCGTTACCAGTACTTGGCATTACCGTTACTAGGCGTTACTGGTACACGGCGTTGCGCTAGTTTTCTTAATTTTGGGAGGTTATAATGTTATGTATTTCACAGAGGAATTCACAAGATGCAGATAAAAAAAAAATTCTGTACCTAGTTAAGTTAAATGGTATTTTTTGGCTGAAAAATGGCTGGCTGGGGAAAGGATTAAATCTAAAACTCAAGTGGAAATAACAATGATCTATCATTGTATCAAGCATCATTCATAGACAAAAAGTATTACGAGTGACAACTATACACACCTGTACCAAATATTTAATTTTATCCAACAATTTTTATTATTATTCAGATTGTTTTGAAACTTCACGGGTCATAAATATGACTCCTGATGAGGCAAAAAAAAGAAAAAAGTCTGTTTGGGGTTTCATCAGTTTAAAAAATAGGGTAGGTAGGTAGGTAGGATTTTTTTTTAATTTAACATTTGTGTTCGGTCTATGTGTGTGAATATATTTATCACATTGGCATTGAAACTGCAATCGCATGTGCAGCGCCCGCCATTTTGTCGGCGGATGTAGGGTCACAAACGTCTGTGCGAGTAACGGTCCTTGACTGCGCCGAGTGCATTGGTTGTTTCTCTTGCATCGTCTGCTCAAATTACTTTCGTTTTTTCTTTCTTTCTTTGGCAAAGGTAAAGATGTGCCACCCCCCCTGCATTTCTCGGTTAATTCTATTTTTCCGTTTTTGCCTTTCTTACCATACATAAAGCTGTATTTTAGGAACATATTCAGCTAATAACCTTTTTGGAATACTAACCCTAACTAACCCTAGCCCTAAACCTAACCCTACCCCCCACTATGTACTGCAGTACACCGCGATTTGTCACACTCACAGTTGTGGTTCGTTGCGTTTTTCCGTCTTATAGAGTGGGGGGTAGGGTTAGGGTTAGGGCTAGGGTTAGGGTTAGGGTTAGTATTCCAAAAAGGTTATTAGCTAAAAATGTTCCTAAAATACAGCTTTATGTATGGTAAGAAAGGCAATAACGGAAAAATAGAATTCACCGAGATAGGTAGGGGTGTGGCACATCTTGACCTTTACCCTTTCTTTATTCATCAAAAAAAAGTTTAGGGTCGGCTGCAAAAAACTAGGGTCGGTCGGGAAACTTGAAACTTGTTGTTGTGCCTTACAACAACAATGATGGGTCAGTTTCCACACTAATGGGCCAATTATGTGTCACTGTAAATATTATACTTGAATTCTACTGCAGACTTCATGGGTCAGAAGACCCATGGCTGCACAAATTGAGGGGTCAAATCACTGTCAATATGGGTCAATGACCTGGGTCCGCTGACAATCTGAAGCTCTAAAAAAAAAGTAAAATCAAAGCATAATCGACTGATCAAACCAAAAATAAATTTACAAAATGGGACTTGTAAAATAGTTCCTGTTGTCTGAAGGGTGCTAGCGTTGCTCTCAAAAATGCAACACCCCCACTACCCTACCCCCCACCCCCTCCCTGTCCTATCACTTCCTCTGAAACCCAGCCTCACCTATATTGCTTAAATTCCCAACCCCATCCCTGTGTTGCTTTCTCTAGTAGTAGTACCCCTCCAATACACAAGCAGTGGAACCTCCCTTATAATAAGACCTTAAAAATCATCCAAAATGAGGTCTTATAAGGGAGGGGTCTTATAAGGGAGGTAATTTTAATACTTACATTTAAGTTACAAAGAAGGACAATGTCTCAGAAAAGTAGGTCTTATATTTATATGGGAGGGAGTCTTATAATGGGAGGTCTTGAGGTTCCACTGTACCAGCAATCACCCGTTCGCCTCGTCGCAGTTTTCCTCGTGAACCTACTACTAGCACTACAGTGGAACCTCCTTTATAAGACCTCCCATTACAAGACTCCCTCCCACATAAGACCTACTTCTCTGAGACATTGCCCTTCTTTGTAAGTATTAACATTACCTCCATTTAAGACCCCTCCCTTATAAGACCTCATTTGGGATGATTTTTTAAGGTCTTATAAGGGAGGTTCCACTGGACCACTATTCCAATATTTCAGCCCAGCCCTCCAAAACAGCAGTCGTCTTCTCTGCTATGTGGAAGCCATTCATAGTTGGACACAACTGACTGGCACACACACACACACACTGTTCATATTTACAAATACAATGTACCCTCTACTGTGTGGCTGTGTCAGCATGTGTGAAGGGTGTGTGTGCCAGTGTGTGACCCTTTATTCTTCACTTACCAGTACCACTATAAACAAATATCAGCCAAGCCCTCTAGAAAAGTAGAATAGCAGTCGCATTCTCTGCTACATGTATCTGGATGTATCTGCTACATGTATTCCTGTTTGGAATGCTCTTCCAGTCCAAGTGAAAGAAGCACAAAATACTAACATATTTAAAAATCTTCAGTTCTAGACAGTTGTCCAAATTTTAATAAATTGTTTTATGATTATGATGAATAAATTTGAAATCAAATTATGAGTGCGCAAACGCAACCCATATTTATGAAAAGTACGAAGGGGACGCTTGATAGGCCACGAGGCCTAGGTTGATGACGCCAGTCCCTCTACTATACTACTACTACTACTGGAAGCCATAGTCAGACACAACTGACTGGCACACACACATGTACACATACACAAACAGTGACACACAGATATGATCATGATGATGCACACACACACACACAGACACTCGCATCGCTTTCTTGTCTTCATTCTTCTACACGAAAGGGGAAAAAATACAGGTACCAGATAAATCTTTTTGTGTGTGTTATGTCTAGAGCTCACTCTCTGTAACAATTCCTTAGCTGAATTATATGTAGCCCATGTGTCCAGAACAGCTGTTGTAATGTGCTTCACTTCCTGTCCTGTGTGATGATCAAGGATAATATATGATTTGGGGGGATCTAGGGGACAGAGCTCTGCTATTTTCAAGTGCTTTAACATAAATGATCTTGCTTTTAAAAAACCCAACAGACTGAATGAGTCAGTGCTGCTGAATGCATAAACTTCCAACTTGATCATTAGTCAACACCTAGGCCTAAGTGGGTGAAGGTTCTTCCAAGGAAGAACTAGAATCTAGGCTAGTTCAAGGAAGGTGTGGCCTGTCGCAGTCAAAAAAGTCGCTCAGTCAAATAAATCGCCCGCTACTATGAGAGTGTGTATTTGCGACAACCACAAATTTCACTCTTTCTTTACTTGAACCATTTACCTAACCCTAACCCTAGAAAAAAGTGAAATTTGTGGTTCATGCTCAATGTCGCAAATACACACTCTCGTCATACCGAGTCATACTCATAGTACTAGTACTAGTAGCCGGGCGATTTATTTGACTGAGAGACTTTTTTGGCTGCGACACTGCTGAATGCATAAACTTCCAACTTATCGTTTTAGTCTACACCTAGGCCTAAGTGGGCGAAGGTTCTTCCAAGGAAGAACTAGAATCTAGTTCAAGGAAGGTGTGGCCGAGTGCGGGGTGTGCTAGGCCTACTGCTAGCCTAAATTCTCCTTACCAGAATTTGGTTGCAAATATCCTGCAGTTCGGTCTCGATGACTTCCCTGTACAGTTTGGTCGTTTCACGTCGTTTCTCACTGCCCTCACACTTATGCTCGATGCTTGACACCACTCTCCAGGCCGAGCGACGAGCGCCCACGACATTTTTGTAGGCCACCGACAGGAGGTTCCGCTCTTCGCTGTCCAGCACATCGTTGCGGCCCTGTGGGGAACATTTCTCTTCCACGAGGTTACGCATATATTTCGCCATATCGTCGTACCGCTCGGCCTGCTCGGCCAGCCTTGCCCAAAAAGCCAGATCTTTCTTCTCCGACATGATTGCCTAGTGCTTTGATATATGTATCCTGTTGCACAGCTCAGAGACACCTGCAAACGAAACCAACCTTCCCAGGAATGTATCCAAGATGGCGGATTACGGACGACTCGAGAGTTGCGCATGCGTACAGCCCCTACTCTTGCTATTCATTCATGTTCCCCCCAACGGTTACCAGAGAAAACGGCCCCAATAAAAATGGCCCTTGTCCGTCCTACGAAAACGGCCCTACTCGGAAAACCAAAACGGCCCTAATGTCAATAACGAAAACGGCCCTACAATAACCAAAACGGCCCCGATGTTTATTATAAGCCTACCCCTGCTTTCCTAGGTATGGGGTAGAGGTATTCTGGAATCACTTGTCTGTCTGTCTGTCTCAATGTCATTTTCAAGTTCATGACTGAATTAAAGGTCAAAGGCTTCCTGCTTTTCTAACTACGTAAGCTTACTGTTGCACTTTTTTACCCGGCCAGGGGACGGGTCTTGTGACGGGTCTGTCTGTGTACTGTCTGTGTACTGTCTGTCGGTGTATCGATTTTCTTAGTCAAACCAAAGATTCTTTTCAGTGTCTTTGGCCAAACTACAGGTCGGATTAAACAAAATGGTTAATACTTTCTTGGATCTTTGATTTGCAAGCTTGACATTAAAAAAAAGTCTTTCCGAGTCTCTCT